>APFE031615475.1:171794-273556 GCA_000404065.3 Pinus taeda
TAATATAAAAAACTTTAAGATTATAAACTCTAATACATTATTATGCATATCAAGGATTAATATTATAAATCCAACGAAATAATATTAAACCAGAGGGATTAATATTATAAAGTCAAGGAATTAGAAACGAAAGGGATTATTAATGTTATAAACCCAAGGAATTAAGAAACCAATGGGATTAATATCATAAACCCAAAGGATTAATAAACCAACGGAATAAATATTAAAAACCTAAGGGCTTATTAAGTTTACAAACCTAAGTGATCGATAAAACCAAGGAATTAATATTATAAACCCTTGGGATTAATATTAAAAACCCAAGAGATTATTAATATTACAAACTCAAGCAATCGACAAACCCAAGACATCAATATTCTAAACCCTTGGAATTAATATTATAAACTCATGGGATTAAAAAAACCCAAGGGATTATTAACATTATAAACCCAAGGGATTACTATTATAAACACTTTGGATTAATATCATAAACCCAAGGGAGTAATATTAAAACCACAATATTAATAGACCCAATGAATTAATGTTATAAACCCTTGAGATTAATTTTATAAACCAACGTGATTAATATTAAGCCCTCAGATTAATACTATAAACCCTAAGATTAATATATCAAACCTAAAATTAATATTAAAAACTCTAACATTATATACCCTAATATATTAATATACATATGAGGGATTAATATTATAAACTCAACCACATTAATAAATGTGGTTGATATACACCATAAGGATTAATAAACCAAAGGGATTAATAAAACCTAGGGAATAATAAACGCAATGTATTAATACTAAAACCCGAAGAGATTATGAACCCAAGGGATTAATATTATAAACCCAAAGTATATAATCCCTAAGATAAATATTATAAACACTAAAATAAACATGGTTGACCGTGGTTGATTTTCATACTCAGACAATCCTTGTCAGAATGCAACACTAAACCATGGTTGGCATGCTTCACAATGATTAATTTTCATATCAAGACAATCTTTGTCACAATGCTACGTTGGACCATGGTTGATTTTCATATTGAGAAAATCTTTGTCACAATGCAACATTGGACCATGGTTGACCATGATTGATTTTATAAAACAATGTTTACCATGATTGACCATGGTTGTCCATGGTTGACAATGATTGATATTATAAACCCAAGAGAATAATATACCCATTATTATTCATGGTTCTCACTTTCTCTCCCACCTCTCTCTCTCTCTCTTCACCCTCCAACTCGGTTACTATATCCCTCTTTCTCTCCTTCTCGCTCCTTCTCTCCCCCCTTCTCCCCATATATCGTCCTTTGTATCTTGATCTCACCCCCAAAATATGTAAAAATGTTAAATAAAAGCTATAGTTATACCCAAACTAAAAGAATCAATAATATAATCTAAAAACTTATGAAATGTTTTACAAGGAGGCATTATTTTAATTGACCATACCTGAGTGTGTCGTACATGAAAAAAAAAAAAAACAAATTCTATTGTAGTATAAGTGGTAGAAGCTAATATTGATGCATCAACCAAAGTGGGGGGGTGCTCTTAGAGGATAGCAATTACAAACAACAAATAATTAGATATATATAGAACAAATAGAGAAACGCACACACACAAATATATATAAAGAGGAATGCAAAGATGATCAAGATAATAACCTTCACCTTAAAACAATGTTACCTATTAGCATCTGTCAGGCATAGCAAGTATGTCCACAATTGGTACATCTATGAGACTCGCATGAGCTTCCATGTGGTCTCTCCTAATTGAACAATGTTGTAGAATCTGTTGGTCCAACCCCTCTATTGACATGACTTGTTGGTGAATCCTAGCAAAACAATGTTAAAAAGGTGTCATTCTAGACTAGGGTGCGACTCAAGGTAGTTATTTCCATCTTAGTTTCAATAATGTTATCCACTATTGAACAATGGTAGTCAGGGGATATTAGAACATCGTCTAGGCGGATGAGGACTTAATGCTAGGTTGCAAAAAATATTTTTAAATATTATGGAGACCCACGACCAACCCCCTACAATTCTCCCATCTCAAAGTAGGTAACATGGATTTCATAGTATAAAATCTACCCATAATATCCTCAAGAAATACATATATACCTCAACATTATTACAAGGGTGTTTATCAAAAACCATGAACCCCTATCAATCCAATAATCTTGAAATGACTAGTAGGTGCACTAATCCATACAAATCCATTCTTTGTTGACTAGAAAAGGATGATTGTTTATTGGTTCAGTGAAAAATGACAACAAATCTTGTTTGGTAATGTTAAGGTGTCTAATATGGTTTTTATTTTCTATAGTATTCATACATCATATCTACGTAATTAAAAATGTTAGTTAAGAAGCGGTTGGCATTAGAGATGGCCAATACAATTTAATTTAGAGAACTTACTAGAGCCAATAATGAGTACTTTCTAGTGTTTTGGAGATCCTATGTGAATGTCCTGAAAGTAGTCAGGACGCATCTACTTTAGCATTGAGATTTCTTTGTTCTTTGTTGAGTTTTGGCTGTTCTAAGTTGTTGTTAGGTGATGGCGGGGTTGGGTTCTCACTAGGCATCAAGGAAAATAGGTCTCTTACAATTTAATATGGTGTTTATGTTTAGGGTATCATTTTATTTTTATTACTTCAATTTTAAACCAAATTTGAATAAAAAATAAGAAAAGGAAAAAGAATCGAAGAAATTCCATTTGAAGTCTTACTTAGAATCCAAAGAAGATCTAATTCATTGACTTGACACATAATGTAGACCAAGGATGAAAACTTGGCATGTGTATAAAAATGAGTTGCGCTAGGTATGGATGCATATTCCTAAGAAGGCATGTGTTTTCCTAGAAACACACACACATTTATAGGAATGTGTGCATGCTTTTGAGCCCTATTGATGTAGCACCCTAGTTATTGTCATAATTGGTGGTTTAGATATTTTTAACTATTAATGCCTATGAACATGTGCATCCTCCTAGGAACGGATATGTGTTCCTATAAGCATGCATTTATGATGCCCCATTTCTAGTTTTAGGGCCATCCTTAGCAAGCGTGTGCCCTTCATTATTTATATTGTTAAGAGAAAGTGTATATGTGGTAATTCTCCAAAACATATATGTACCTTTCCACATTTTCTTATAAACTTTATCTTAATAATTGTGCATGTCCCTTGAGTGCAAATTTGTTTATTGTTACATCAACATATCTGAGAACCTTGGAGCCTTTACTTTTTTCTTCATATAAGTTTGTCTATGGTATAAGTATTGCTCACCTCTTTCATCTCAAGAATAATATTCTCTTAACTTATATATGTGGTTCTTTCGGTTTTTCATAAGTTTTATCAAAATTACATATATCCATTCTTGCTTAATTTAGCTTAATTATTCAATGTTTTGGATCTTTTTTAAGCTTATTTTCTTGTAGAATTTGTCTAAAATCCAATAAGGATTATTGTAATTGTAAGTTTAATCTATGTAATCTGCAAAATCTAGGTTGCCTCTAGATATATTGAATCTATTAATACATTCTAGATATGGCCCAAGTCACCCATGTGGCCACCCAAATGGTTCCATTCCACCTCCAACGTGGCCCTCATGTGAGCCTCATGGGCCGATGTCTTCAACGCGAGGGGATCAGAGAAGGTCATAATATGAATGAATCATGGAAATAAAGGATAAAAATAATAGACAGTATGCACCCCTATATTTGGTACAAAGTGATTCTATCCCACCCTTAAATGCACTAATGAAAGAGGTAGGTCAACTACCAATAGATCTACCCAGGCTGTGCACTTTAGTAATAAAAAAAATCCCTATCATCATCCATAGAACAAAATATCACTCCACATTACACCTGCATGTCCACATTCCAAGGTCTCTGCCACCGGAATCGCCACCTGAAAAGGAAATTAGATAGGAATAGTATATAAATATTGTGTTGCCTGATCCAAAGTCCCGAGAACATAGTTTTCGATGGAAATCACTGTACAGACCACTGAGTGACATATGTAATGAATAAATGGAATGTGACTTGTCATTCGATATGAAGCGAATACCCGCAAGCACGTCACTATTGGATAATTTTAAAATTTTGTTGAAGTTTGATCAATAAACCTCGGAGAAAAAATTGGCGGAAATAGCCAACCCTAACGCCATGTGCACCATACCAATGCTAGTAATGGAGAGAGTAACAGGTAGTAATCAGGCACAAGAGGGCTTGCAGAAAATACAACTTAATCTTCACAACAACAACAACATCCCAAACATGTCCATCGCCTATTACAAAATATGATCCCACATTCTTTGCAGGGTCTGGAAATAATGAACGCATCCACCCACCGATGCCAGGGCGTTGTATAGTTAGTAAAAAACAAGCAAGATCCCTCCCCCTGTCAGCGAGGAGGGCAAGAAAGTTCAAGAATATAGCAACTTCCTCGATCAAAACTTCTATGCGGGTGCGATGGACCAATTCAATTCGATCAGGCATATTCCTGGGCTTGAACACAGTTCAACCAAAATTATAGCAGCAACACAACTATAGTATCTAGATGATCTAAACAATCCATTACCTAATTAAGTCCACTGCACCTTTTTATGCGTTACATAAATTCTAGTCATGGATAATGCCTCAGATGAAGCATACTCCCAAACACATTAAATCCTCACCCTTGATTTAAAAACTTAACGAAGCCTTCTTCAATATATAAACGCCTTCCACGAACTCACATATTTAATCTTACTATCTAGTCATGATTTGCAATTTGTAAAAACATTAATGTGACAAATTTCATTAATAAATGTGCGTTGTGATAAAAAAACACTCTCATTGTATGGTTTCATCAAATAAGTGTCATCATCTTCATTGAAATGTATAAAACCGCTTTTCTTCCTCGACAAATTATTTCTTCTATCGATATAATATTGTCGTTTCCATGATTGCCTTGTCTTATAAGTTATGCTAGATATTCATTGTATTGAGAGAGTCAGCGGTTTTTGGCTCTTCTAAGCAAGAGATTTTTTTCTTGTCTCCTCCACATTCAAGTACCCACACAAATCCATCTTCATATGTGAGTTAGATTTGCTTGAATTCCAAGGCTTTTTTCAGAACTTTGTTTAATTTTAACTCTTTAATACTTGACCTATTGTCTATATAGATTAGCACAACCACATTAATAAATATGGTTGATATATGTGGTTTATATAGGCCGTAGGCGTCAACTTAATATATGCTATATTGTACAGTTATAATAATATTATAACTTCTCTAGCAATTAATAATATTATAAGCTACTTAAATTTAATAAATGCTAAAAATTATTCATATCATAAACTCAAGGGATTTAAACCCTAACTATATAAGTCTTAAGATTAATATTATAAACCTAAGAAATTAATATAGCAAGCCCTAATATTTATATATCAAAAGTAAAATTAATATAAAAAACTTTAAGAATATAAACTCTAATATATTATTATGCATATCAAGGATTAATATTAAAAATCCAATGGAATAATATTAAACTAGAGGGATTAATATTATAAAGTCAAGGAATTATAAACGAAAGGAATTATTATTGTTACAAACCAAAGGAATTAAGAAACCAATGGGATTAATATCATAAACCCAAAGGATTAATAAACCAACAGAATAAATATTAAAAACCCAGGGGCTTATTAAGATTACAAACCTAAGTGATCGATAAAACCAAGGAATTAATAATATAAACCCTTGGGATTAATATTAAAAACCCAAGAGATTATTAATATTACAAACCCAAGCAATCAACAAACCCAAGACATTAATATTCTAAACCCTTGGAATTAATATTATAAACTCATGGGATTAAAAAACCCAAGGGATTGTTAACATTATAAACCCAAGGGATCACTATTATAAACACTTGGGATTAATATCATAAACCCAAGGGAGTAATATTAAAACCACAAGATTAATATACCCAATGAATTAATGTTATAAACCATTGAGATTAATTTTATAAACCAACATGATTAATATTAATCCCTAGGATTAATATTAGTCCCTAGTATGAATACTATAAGCCCTAAGATTAATATATCAAACCTAAAATTAATATTAAAACTCTAATATTATATACCCTAATATATTAATATACATATGGGGATTAATATTATAAACTCAACCAAATTAATAAATGTGGTTGATATACATCATAAGGATTAGTAAACCAAAGGGATTAATAAAACCGAGGGAATAATAAACCTAATATATTAATACTAAAACCCGAAGGGATTATGAACCCAAGGGATTAATATTATAAACACAAGGTATATAATCCCTAAGATAAATATTATAAACACTAAAATAAACATGGTTAACCATGGTTGATTTTCATATTAAGACAATCCTTGTCAGAATGCAACATTAAACCATGGTTGGTCATGCTTCACAATGATTAATTTGCATATCAAGAAAATCTTTGTCACAATGCGACATGGTTGATTTTCATATTGAGACAATCTTTGTCACAATGCAACATTGGACCATGGTTGACCATGATTGACCATGGTTGTCCATGGTTGAAAATGATTGGTATTATAAACCCAAGAGAATAATATACCCATTATTATTCATGGTTCTCCCTTTCTCTCCCACCTCTCTATCTCTCTCTCTTCACCCTCCAACTCGGTTACTATATCCCTCTTTCTCTCCTTCTCTCCCCCCTTCTCTCCATTTATCATCCTTTTTCTCTTTATCTCACCGCCAAACATAACACTCTCTCTCTATCTTTCCCATGTCACTCCCTCTCTCTCTCCACTTCTCACTCTCTATGTCTTTCTTCGTCCCTCCCTCTCTCCTTCTCTCTCCTTCTCTGCCCCCTTCTCTGCATCTCTCCATCTTTATCTCTTTATCTCACCCTAAAACATACACACACACTCTCTCTCTCCACTTCTTACTCTCTATGTCTTTCTTCTTCTCTCCCTCTCTCCCCTTCCAAATCCATCTCTCATTCTATTACACATAATTTTGTCACCATGAAACTTGACTCTTAAAATCGATCTCTCGCAATCCATAAATATGTTCCATTGCACTCCCTTAAAGTTCAAACAATAAAACAAAACCCTTGGAGAAGATGTGAATTTTAGGTAAAATGGATGTATAACTAGTTTAGTATGAACTACGTTCTTTTCCTAATCATTTTTCACGCATTTGCATTTGATATCCTTGAAACCTACACAGAATTTTTCTTTGTCTTCCACTATAGATTGCACACATAACTCAAAGAAAAGTAAAAATAAAAATTGAACACTAGAATCCTTATTGAGTGAATATATCCCAACTGAAATCTTCTAGGTCATATCTATTTGATCCATACCCCTCAGATCATGGAGTTAATTCCCTTTAATCAAGGAACCCTAATCCCCCAATTAGAGGATCTCATCCTTCTCTTTTGGATCTAAAACTCTTTCCTCTTGGACTATAAATTGACTATAGGCTAGAGGGATTGTGAGGTTAAAAAAAGATAGAATTATGTTGTTGGATTTAGATTGGAAGCCTTATCATCTACGTAGAGGGTTGGAGGCATTTGGGAAGAACCTAATGACATCAAGGCAAAGGTTGTAAAGCTCTTCTTTATCCTTAAATTAATACAAATGAATGATTTCTTCTGTTTGTATTGTCTTACTAAAATGATGAATGATGTATGTGTCTTTTGATATTCATTAAGATGATTTAATTTTCTAATCTACTATATCATTAGATTAAGATTGTTTCAATTGTTATATTGCATATGTCTTTGATCTTTCTTATGTCTGTGATTGCAAGTATTTTTTAGCATTGAGACATTGCATTGAGACAGAGTAGGGATCTCCATCAAGCATTTCACAAATAGGTAAGAGGCTTATTTTCCTTCTCTTGTATTTATAATTCAAACGAGGTAATCTTTGGAAAACAATTATTCAATTTTCTATTTGTTTATAGTTTCTTTTAGGATCTAGGGAGATCACTCTTGTCATCAAGAGGGATTTATCCGCTTAACAACATCCCTCCTTCTCTCCTCCTCTCTCTCGTCCTTCCTCTCTCTCGCTTTCTCTCCTACCTCATCTCCCTTCCCCCATCTCTCTCTCTCTCTCTCTCTCTCTGCCCTCAAATCCTCTCACTATCTCCCTACCTCTCTCCTTCTCTCTCCCCCCTCCATATTTGTGTATCCCTCTCCCTCTCTCTCTCTCTCTTCATTCCTTCGTTCCCCTCTCCTTCAGTTTATCTCTCCCTTGTCACTCCCCTATCTCTCCACCTCTATTACTCTATGTCTTTGTTCTTCCTTCCCATATATATATAGAGCTAATATGTATAATCATATATTAATATATATATTGTAATATAACAAATTTAATATTGTATTAATCCAATGTTATTAAATTTAATAATATTAATATTATAATATACTAATATGAATATAGGATTTAATAATAATATTATTTTAATCTTTAATATTAATATTATGGTTAATATATTTTTTTACACGGTATTAATAATAACTTGGCCCATGGTATTTTTTTATGTATGTGGATCTATGAGTTTAGATGTTGATTTCTAAACCTATTTGATGTATTTTAATTTATTTACCATACCTCTTTATACCTCTTTTATATTTATTTATTTACCATAAATATTTATTTATATATATGAATGGGTTATTGTGTGGTTGTAGTCTTAAATTATGATTTTTTTGCTTTTTTTAATTGAATTTATTATTTAAATATTTTATTGTGTTTTTTATAAAATAATGGTATTCTACTTACTTTATAAATAAAAGATTTTATTTAAGCTTGTTATTTACAAATTTTTCATTTTTGTTATTATAACATTATTAAAAGAGGTTATTAATGTTAGAATAATGTTGAAATGGAGCGTTCTAGAATTGTGAGTTGTCTGGTAATGAGTTGTACTCAGATTATTGAGCTAACGTACTTCGTACTTACTGTTATGAGTTGGTTTTTTATGGTGTTTGTGCTATTGTTTATTTTTAGTATCTTAGATCCAATTTCTTAGGATCTAGAATTTCCATGATTTGTTTAAGAGTTTTATATATGTAATGTTTGATCAAATATTTGAGAAATAAAGTGCAATCACTGTGTGGTTTATCTTATTTTTCAAGCTACATCACATCATTCCAATCTACTGCGTCATTTTTCTTATTTAAATGTGATGTCTATACATATGAAATTCAAAAAAATTAATATGATTTTCTCTTAAAGACTCATCTTCTCATAAGTTTCATCTTTTACACTGTTTAGACAAAGTATAAGTATAATGTGTTTTCCAAAGCCTATATGTATCTTTCCTAATTTTCTTATAAACTTTAAATTAATAATTATACTTATCATGTGAATGAAAAATGTGTTATTATCATATCAATATATTCAACAATATCATAATTTAACTTTCACTTTCATTTAGATAATATGTTATACATAAATATCATTATTTTCATGTCAAGAATCACATTCTCTTAAGCTTTTTTTCCGCTTAGGAAAAATTGTAATTTCATTTATAAAAGAGGAAATTACATTTTGTAGATGCTAATGCATATGTTGTGCATGATCAAGATCATGTATATCAGAAATGTTGCCTTTGATCCACGCAGGGGGCAACAATAAAAACATAATTGAGAGGCATATAAAGTAACTGTATGAACATATACCAAGACAATATATATAAACAAAAAATGCTTATGCCTGATCAATATGAAGAGATGCATGTGTTAGAGCCTAGATTTACCTCACGTTGAAAAGGTAAGCTTCTAGGTCCACATTAAACCACGCTCAACCTCGTAGCTAGCCCTACGAGGACAGTAGAGGGCTCTCTCCAGGTCAATCCCAGCAAAAGATAATTAGATGGGGCTTGAGATGACCAATTTAACAACTAATCTTAGGCTAGGTATGAAGTGCAAGGATTGATTTGAGTTTTTGAGGGTTTTGTGTTGGAAAATTGGAGAGGCAAATTTGGGTCTGGGGATGAGGCACAGTTTTTGCAAAGTTTTGATTGGGGCAAGGAAGGCAATTGTTTTGATGCTTTAGAATGAATAAATAGATGGATCAGACCAGTGAGGAGCCAAGGAGGGCAAGAGAGTCTCAAGAGTCCTCCTCAAACAGATGAAAACATTGAAAATTAAACAAAAGTTCAAAGCAGAGCACAACAGTCCAGTGAATTCTACTTTAATCGCTCATTTGTTTAATTCAGAAGCAAAGAGAAGGGAAAATGATACACATAAACATCAATGAACTTACAAGTACATAGAGAAAAATACCATCAAAACACAAAGCCACATGGATCCCAACAAGTGATGCAAAACCCTAGTTTTTCCTTTGCCAAAAATGCAGAGATAGAATGTACAATGAAGTGCCAAGCAATCCCAAGTGTCTCACCCTGACAATGACTCAGAAAATACATGATATATACCTTCCTAACCCATTCCCATACCTCTAGGGGTCGAACTCATCATTCTAGGAGCTGTTTCAACCAATTTTAAACAAAGCACTGAAATCTAGGCAATCAAACAACTTGCCTCTATAATGTAGGAAACTAATTCATTCATTCAATCTTCCCTTTTTAGTGAATAAATCCTCTAGAACAAGTAAAAATATGCCAATATTACATCATGGTCATCCAATTACATCAAGATAGATCAATAATTACATCCAAAAGCAAAACTAGTCAAAACTGGCCGAATTTCTGAGCTGGAAGGTGCAAAATTTGGCAAAACTCCTCTATGCGCAGCACCTAATTCTCTATGCATCGCGCCACTTTGGAGCTAAATTTGAGGCCCTTCCCGGAGTCCAAATTGAGCTCATGATAGCTCATTGGAAAGCCCCACCTGTCTACTTTCCAACCCAAGTAGAATTTTTCAATTTTGTGTCCATTTGCCCCTCCCAAATGTCACTCTCCCAGGCCTTCTTCTTGTGTGTCAAAATAGGGGCAGAGAGGTCATTGTTTAAGTGTTTTTTACCTCTTGAGGCCGCAAAACTTGCCCAAAATTCTTAGTCATGCACCAAAAGTCATGATTTTGCATTCCAAATCCAAATATATAAAGGTTTTGAAATTTGGAGCCCTCTAGCAAAAGCGATGGCCACATGGCGCGGTGCATAGGGAGGCAAAACCTGTTTTTTAGTGCAAAAATTTTTAAAAATGAAAAAATTTCTCCAAATTTCTTGAAATTTGGGTTGTACCTTCCTTATCAAGTGTCATGATGGGCTAAAGAGGCTCCGGCCAATATCTGAAGATGATCATGCTCCTTTTGCCTCTTTTGCTTCTTTGTTGCCTTCTTCAATTTTGCCTTTGGACTCCTTATTCGTGCCTTGGAACTGATATTTCGTGCCCTATAATGGAAAGCCATGTGTCTCAATAATGCTTTGTCACTATCGGCCTTTTCCAGCAACCTCTCTAGGTGGATGTTGATTCTTTCGAGCTGAGACTCCCGATCGTCATTAATCTCTTGCTCCAATGTAGTGAACGCAATTCTCCTCCTTTGGGCAGCTTGGCGATTCTCGCGGATGTTTTGTAACTCCATGATTGCTTGTTGATATTCAATATGCTTTTTCCTCTGCTCCAAGTATTTCATAGTCCACTTAGCCCTCTCCAAGTCAAGGGACAAGGTTGTGATCTCTGTCTGCTGCTCCTGGATGATCTCTCTAAGATGTGCATTTTGGGAGCCCATGTCTGTAACATCATCCTGAACGAGAATGAAGTCATTCTCTCGCTCACCTGAAGGCCCCTCATCCTAGATTGGCCACTTTCCTCTATCCTGTAACTGTGGTGCTGATGTCAGAAGCGAGGCCCCTTCCACCCTAGGTGTAGATAACACTCGCTTTGTAGCTGCAAATAACTGCCTCGTGCCCTTTTGATAAGTAATGAAGACTAGTATAGTAGCAGTGTGTGGATCATGGCCTTCTTGCTGATGAGAAGGTCCACCAATCTCATGCCCAACCTCTAAGGGTCCCTGTGAAGCTCTGAAAAAGTCACGAGAGATGAAATCATCCCAAGTGATGCCCTGTAATCCAAGTTGATGAACCACCAAAATCTTGATGAGAGCAAAATGGCAAATACTGTTGAACTACTGCTGAGGGGTCTTGTGTTGCACAAGGATGGTCATCCTTTCTATGTTTCAGCATATGAAATATGGGATGTTCGTCATCTGTACCCGGGTGACGTGCATGAGCAACCTGATATGATAAGCATATAATCGGGAGAAACGACCTTCACAACTGAAATACTTCATGATTAATTTCATTAGTGGAGCATACTCATCTTTGAGATATTGGAAAGGGAACACTCTCTTTAGCTGCCTCAAGAAACTGGGTTTAATATATGGCTCATAATGCTGCCAGTCAATCTTTTGCTTCTTGTTCCATGGCTCTCCAATGTTAGGTATGCCAGTTGCTAATGAGATAGAATCTGGTGTAAGTGTGAAAGTGACACTAGCCAAAGTAACTCGATCACCATGTAAATGCAGTACAAATAAGTGAGCCAACTCATGATGGACTTGAATAGTAGAAACCTTCTCCCAAAATTCAGAACATGACTGAAACTGGAAACAAGAGACGGCAAGAGGGCAGGCTTGCAATTCTGTAAGGGTGGTCAGTTCTTCTCTAACATGTCTGCCACCTTTGTGAGGTCTCCAGGTTGCATGTCCCTCCATGGGTGAGCCACTTTGGGTCTCCACTTCATAATCAGATGAATCACCGGATGAAATAACTGCTGCTATACAAACTGCCTTGGAGATAAAGATGCTAGTGAATGAAACTGTATTGGGCTGCTCTTTGTGATGTGGTTGAACTCTGCCACCAAGGGGAAAAAGTGAAACAAGGGACTGTTAGGATGGAGGAAAAAAATATGAGGGATTAGGGATTATTGGGATAGATTTAATTAGGGAAATATGGGAGGTGTTATCACTCAAGTTGTCCCTAAGCTCCTGAAGGGATACAGCCGAGGTAACCACAAACCAATCTTTGGACTGCAGGTTCTAGCCCACCTACAATTAGAGAGGGCTCTCTCTTGATGATTTAGCTTTGTTGATGATGATTTTAGGCTAGTTATTGGGTTCAAGGAGGTTCTGGTTGTGTCTGGGTTGAAGGGGTATGCTTTCAAGTAGAGAGGCAGTGCATAGTGTGACAAGTTTCACACCATTGGGCATGGAGTCAAGGAGTAAGACTGCTGGTGCGTTTTCTTGGTCACAAGGGGAAAGTGGAGCAAGACAGCTACACATAGAACAACCTTCAAGATAAATATATGGAATGAAAGATGAGGAATGAGAGGCAATTAAGAATCTCTCACTCAGCTTAACAGAGGGAGGGAAAATGAGCTCTATCTAGGGGCAGTTAAGAATCCCTGGATAACTGTCATACATGGTGAATTAGGGGAAATATGAGCCATGTGGAATTCATACTTATGCCTAAAATTGATGAAAACATAAAGAAACAGCAGAAACTAAGCATAGAGTGCAGTTAAACAAGTTCTAAGCTAATCTTTCTTTCTACTGTTTTAGATGGTGATTTATGAATGAAAAACAGAGGTAAGAAGCACTTATTGAGTTATGTAACAGCACAAGAATTCCATAGTCACTCTTCAACCATTTAAACACAGTAAACAATCCATTCTCCAAGCTCGTAAGCAGTCTTTGATTATAGAAATATGTCAAATACACAGTGCGAGTCTCTCTTGGAATGCATTAGCCAACTATCCAACTAGTAACAACAACCCTCATTACATTGTTCAGGGCTGTCTATATAGGGTAAATATCGAAAAATATTTATTACAGCTGACCTAAATAGGTCTGCGGGAAAGAGTTTCTTAAACCTGAACTTATGCTGGAATTAAATGCAAGTAAATATCTATTAGGCTGTGCCAGAGGCAGCTGGATCAAAATGAGTTAATATGGTGTCCTTCATGACCTGGTGCAGTGCTTTTGCAATAACTATGCTTTGAGTTTTGATCCACTATTCTTATGTGAGTCTGATGTGCAGTAAGTGTGATTTGAGAGCTCTTTAATGGCATCTATTGTTTTGTTGACTTTGTTGGAGGGTTCTTTAATGCTTCATCTGCTTCAGGCTACTGATAGATCTTCACTGATACACTTTGCCGCATCGTGATACTCTTTGTCATGAATTTTGGCGTTCACTTTGGCTCTGATACTCCTTAATGCCTGAATCAGGCCTCTCTCTTTCTTACTGGTGACGTCAGCATGACGTCAGCTGTATGGCGGATGACGTCATCATGATGTCAGCAGTGGGACCCTTTGTACGGTGATGATGTCAGCATGATGATGTCAGCAGGGTGACATGGCAGTACGGTAGGGTGATGACGTGGCAGTACAATGGTAGGAGGCCGACGCAGGAAAGAAGGGGTGAGGTGGCGGTAATGTGGCGGGTGACGTGGTGCTTACGTCACTCGAGGGGAGGGCAGTTTTCTGGTTTTGGGTGCACCGCTTTTGTACCTAGGCAGTATTGGCAGGGGGGGCTCCGCCACAGCTGGCAAGGCGACGCGTGGCGGGAGTACGACGGAAAAACCGCCGATGTCCTGGGCACTAACCCTCAACAGTTCAAGGCAGGAAAATACCTGCCAACCGTAGATCACTAGCGCGCCAGATCTGATGGCTGGCGGATAAGGTAAGTCGGTGGAAGGATAAGGACGGGGCCCGTGTGCCAATTATTTTAATTTTTAATTCGGCGGGGGTAGGAAACTTTAGAGAAGTGGGTTTTTGGGGTTAAACGTGCGCGGGGTCAAATTTTTACATGCATGACTTTAAGATAAGGGTGGAAAGAGTGATTTTATACATAGGAGTGAGTCCCAATGCATTTGGAAGGGGTTTTTATAAACAACATGAGGGTTCTTACTAAGTTTCAGGAAAACTTAGTAATTCCCAAGGGATACTTATGGTTATTTTTCAACCAGGGGGAGGGGATAAGTATATAGGGGAGTTATTTAACATATTTTTAGTAGGGGATGGGGAGATAGATAGGGATCTACATAGTAAAATTAGTAGTTAATATGGCAAGTGATAAGAAAGTGCTAAGTATGTGAATCTTAGGCTATTAGGGGAAGATGGTCTATAAAGGAAGTATGAACATTCCTTGAGTAAAGCAGACCTTTACCAAGGCAAATTGACATGTAAATGATGAAACTAAGAGATATCAAGCAGATCTTCACCTCTTTGGGGAAGTTAGTGAATGATTTAGGGAATAAGGAAGAAGGGGGATTTAAACATGCCTCGCTTGAAGTCCTTCAAATGAAAACCTGCCTGATATGTGACCTGAATAGATATGTCACTTGAAAACATGAAATTGATCACAAATCATCATTTTGCAACCTCAAAACTACCTACCCAGCCTACTTACCTAACATTTTTTCTTCTTTTTGGTTTGGGTGCACTTAGACTTGCAGACCCAGCTTTCAACTTTTCTTTTTCTATCCTCCTATCTACAACTATACTTATTTCATCCAGGGGCTCAAATTAAGCTGTTGAGCACCCTTGCTTCTCTACCTATCTAAGAATCTGCCAAGATTAAGCTATTTGGACAGATATTCATTCTCTATATTCTAAAATATTAAATTGAAACCTAGGGAGACCAAGATTAAACTGTTTGGACCTCCCTTTAACTGAAAATTCTTCAAAAATGGAATAGTACATCAAAATTGGAACACAACAGTGGTACTTGAACTGGCACATTCTCATGGCATCCTTCTTTGGCTACTGTAGAAAATATGGAACATTGCAGCATGCAAAGAATGACATATTTGGCCTGTAAAAATGTCAATCATGAAAGATGAGTAACCTGCTACAGCAGGAGGCTAATAGTGGCTCCACTTGGGGATGGATTTTCCTTTTGAAAAGTCAAGAACAGCAGGTCAGACTGCTTTGATCTTCTATTTTTGTTGTAGATTGAAATTTCTTAGTGCTGACTGTTAGATAATTGAAACTGTGGAATGAGAACAACACTTTCCCTCAACTGAAATGTTTGAGATCTGTGTAGCACTGCCTGCTTTCTTCTGCGTGCTCTGTCATCCGGATTGTTACACACAAATAAAAAAATGCTGATATATACAGACTTTTTGTACAAAAATGATGCCATTAGTTATTCTTAACAAAAGGGATCATGATAATGTTTTAACATTTGGCCATTTATAGGGCCCTCTTCAGCGGTGCTACCAACTTCAGATTTGAGGAAATATGTGTTGTTGCCTTGCACTGCGCTGATAATGAATGGAACTTTACAAAGAAAATCGAATTTTGAATGTTTGCCTTTGTCTTCTCTTCGTGAATCCCACCTTAGAACTTTGCTGCCAACACAGAAATCCTCAGCCTTGGCCCCTTTATCAAACATCTTTTTGAGCTTCTCCTGCCAAATCTGAGCTCTGTCGTACACTTGCTCTCTGGTTTGCTGAAGGTGAATGGTCTAATTAATTCTTCTTTGAATGTCATTTGGTTCAGCTTGAATCCCCTGTAACAGTTTGATAGTAGGAATGCCCAAAGATGAAGGAAATCTGGCTTCCATGCCATATACTAGCTCATAAGGGCTCATCCCAATGGATTTCTTGGTTGAAAGTTTGTCTGCCCACAAGGCATTTGTGAGCTTCCTATGCCAATTCTCTTTGTTCTCTTCCAGCACTTTCTTTATGATGTTGATGAGGCTTTTGTTGGATGATTCGGCCAGGCCATTACCTTGAGGATAGTAGGACGAAGAGTGGCCCAAGGTAATGTGAAATTTATGGCAAAAGTTGATCATATTTTTGGATTTGAAGGCAACAGCATTGTCAGTCATGATTTTCTTAGGGCAGCCAAATCTAGAAAGGATATTGTCCTCAAGGAATCGGATAATAGTGGAGTCATTGGCTTGCCTACATGGGATGGCATCAATCCACTTGGTGAAATAGTCACTGGCTATTAAAATCCACTTGTGCTGGCCTGAAGAAGAGGGATGGATTTCACCTATGAAGTCAAGACCCCATTGTTGAAAAGGTTGTTCAATTGAGATAGGCTTAAGGGGCAGAGGCAGCAATTTTCTTTTTCCTTCAAAGATTTGGCATTTGTGACATGAGACAACAAATTTTTTTACATCTGCAAATAGAGAGGGCCAATAATAACCAACCCTTAAAATCTTGTCAGTAGTGGACTTCCAATATAGATGCCCTCCACAGTCCCCTGCATGGAACTCTTTCATGATGTTGTTGGTTTCGTTTATGGTTAAACATTTTAGCAGTATTCCTTCATGGTTTTTCCAAAACAGGGCACCATCTAAGACACAGAACTTTAGAGCTTTCATCTTCAAAAATCTTTTCTTGGTTCTGGACAATCCAGGGGGAGCACACAGGTTTAACAATACATAGCAAATATCAGCATACCATGGGGATTGTAAAAAGGTTTCACTGATCTGTGGAGTCGCCAGCTCCTGCAGCTCTTGTTCATTGTCTAACTGGTTGATGTCTAAGGCCTGAAAATTTCTTTCGGACATTAGCTTGGCTAAACCTTGTACCTTTATTAGCTTTGTGGGTTTTATCTGAATGTCATATTCAAGGATACTGGCAATCCATTTACCTCTTTTGCCTTCTAGTCCCTCTTTAGTTAATATCTCTTTTACAATAGAGTTTGGGACATAGGAAATCACATGTGAATACAAAATATAAGCTCTTAAGTCTTTAATGGCTTTGATAAGGGCATAGGCCTGTTTTTCCATGATTTGGTATTTCAAGGGTGCATCTCTTAAGGCTCGGCTGAAAAATGAAATAGGCTTTTCATTTCCTTGATCATCCTTTTGCAGAAGGACAACAACTATCGTGTGCTCTCAAGCAAAGAAAAAGATGATAAAATCCTTGTCAAATTGCGGACTTGTGAGTACAGGCGTTTGAGTCAAGGAAGCTTTGATACTCTCAAAAGCCTGCTTGCTTTCCAGAGACCATCTTAACTTCGCATCCTTTTTTAACATATTACTTAACAGTCTTATCAGTTCTGCTAAATTTGGGATAAATCTCCTTAGGAAATTGATCTTTCCAAGGAATTCTTGCAACTCTTTTATGTTTCTTGGGTATGGAATTTGAAGGATTGCTTGAATTCTTTCCAGATCAATTCTGATACTATCTTTTGAGATGATGTGGCCTAGAAACTTACCTTCCTCAAGGCCAAACAAGGACTTCTTGGGGTTCAAGGAAATGCCATATTTCCTGCATGTCATGAAGATCTGCCTTAAGTGTTTGAGGTGCTCTTTATCAGATTTGGAAAAAGGGGTTAAGTCATCAAGATAGACAACAAGGAATTCATGGATTTCCTTGGCAAATGCAATATTCATTGTCCTTTGAAAGGTGGCACTAGTGTTCTTTAGCCTGAAAGGCATTTTACCATATTTAAATGTTCCCCAGGGTGTGGTAAAGGCTGTCTTGTCTTGGTCCTCTGGGTGAACAAGTATTTGATTGAAACCTGAGAATCCATCTAGTAAACAAATTCTAGAGGAACCCACTACTCTTTGTAGGATGTGGTCCATTTTAGGCAAAGGGTAGTGGTATTTTAAAGAGACCTGGTTTAAGTTTCTTAGGTCTACACACAGTCTGATCTCACCTGATTTTTTCCTTGTGGGAACCAGATTGGATACCGATTCAGAAAATATGATGGGTGCTATAATACCTGCTTCAAACATTATCTTCACTTCCTTCTCAATGAGGGGAAGAATCATAGGGTTTATTCTTCTAAGTTTTTGCTTGAATGGTTTTTGATTTGGTTTTAAGGGAATGGTATGTTGAATCACTGAGGTGTCATAGGACTTCAATTCCTCATAACTCCAAGCAAATACATCTTGGAACTCTTTGAACAAATCGACATACTTTGGTTTTTGATCAGGGGGCAGATTTTTGGACAATTTAATCAGCTTGGGCATTTCTGTTGTCCCTATGTTGTGTTCTTCTATAGCAGCATCTAAAGGCTCCATTTTTTGTTTTTTGGCCACATCATTGTCATCAAACATGTCTTCTAATGGAGTAAGGACAGTAGGTAAAAAGTTATTCTTTAGATCAATAAACTTAGCCTCTGCTTTGGCTGCTTGCTCTAAATGCATTTGTTTTAGTTGTTCTATGTTTGCATTCTCAAAAACAGTTGGGTTCAGGATTTGTTTTGCTGTTGCAGCTGATACAGCCTGCTGATTTTCGTTTGTTTGTTGTTGGGAATCATTTATGGCCTCCATGTCAATGTTTAAATTTGAAAACTCGCCCTCAAGAGTGAGGAAATTGTTAATGTGGGCATCATTTTCAAATACTTGCCAATCTCTAATATTGTTAGGAACAACGGGCCTATGTTTTATCTCAACAGTAAAATGGTGATTTCGCTCAAAGGGAAGCTTGCATGTACTAGCAAAAGTGGCTAGGCTGTGTGCATGAATGTTATGGTTTCTAGAAATCTTGGCAAGCTCAGATTCAGTGAAGGTATTAAGTATTTCTGTTGCACCAATCCTATAGGCCCTCATTCTATTGTCATTGGTAACAAAGTTGCCTTTCATTTGTTGTATGATTAGATTGGAGTCACCTAGAATAGACACTTTTCTAGCTCCTAGAACTTTGAGCAATTTTAGGCCTAAGAGGAGAGCTTCATACTCTGCCATGTTGTTGGTACATCTGAAATTTAGTCTGTAAGCATGGCCTTCTGCATGATTGTCATGTGTATTGTGAATCCATACACCTGCCCCTGCTCCTAACTTGTTGACAGAACCATCAAACTCTAAATACCATGTAATTTCTTGTTTTTGGTTTGTATCAAGAGTTTGACTCATTTTAGGATTGGGCAGATCTAAAATTTCTGTTTGAGGATGTTCTTCTTGTTTACTGGCTACCTTGACTGTTGTGACTATTTCATGGGCATGGGCAACCGGTTCCTCATTTATGCATGCCTCTAGCTCTGAAGCTAAAGGCTTCTCATTAGTTGGAGGATTGTTGTCATCATTAAAAAGAATAAATGAAACCATATCAGAATGGATTGAGTAAATTGGAAAATTTTGGGGCTTCCCCTCACTACTCACCACATACTTCATGAGTATTTCTCTGTACAGTCTCTTTGGTTGTCCAAAGACAGAAATAGTCGCATAAGAGAGGTCGAGTTGGAGGGATCCTTGGAGTTTTTCTCCCCATGATCTTGATAGGAGCATGCCATATTTTGTTGGAATGTCAGCAACTACTATGTCCATTAGAATTGTCTTGTTGGGAAATTAGACTAAAGACACACAAAGGTCTTTGATTAAGCCTAAACACTTGACCTGACTTGAGTCAAAGGAGTATAGATCTTTGTAGGGTCTTGTGACATCAAGGTTTAGATTTTCCATTACAACTTTGGGCATAAGATTGTGTGAGGCACCTGAGTCAAACATAGCATTGTGCAAGATTTTGTCATGTATGTGCAGACTGACATAAAAGGGTGGAACAGATCCATATGTTGTTTTTCCATTAACCTCTGGACCAAACAACAGCTCAGGGGTGTCATCTAAAACATTTACATCATCCTTGATCTCTGGCATTTGAAGTGACCTTTGAATTTTTTGCCTATACACATCATGTTTGGCAAGTTCTGAGAGGGCGATGGATATTTTAAGTTTTCAAATCTCTGCTTCTAAATTGAATGGTTTTTGTAATGTAATCTTTGCATTAATAGTAGCAGATTTCTCCTTTTCAAGAATACTTTCTATGTTTTCCTTTTGATTGTCTGTGTTACGGTGAATGAAACCTTGTGGTATTTCTGTTTTGGGAAGGTATTTTGGATTGTTGTTCAAATTTTCTTTTAAGGAAGAAGGAGGCAAAGGCTGATCAATAGGAGGTTGTATGTCTATTATGTCCTCTACAGTTACTTTATGCGGGTTTGGGATAGAAATATCAGCTAGTTCTGTTATGACAACCTCGCATTTAATCTTGTTGGGCTGTTTGTTGTCCTTTGTTTTGCTAGGTGCAGGGATATCAATGGTTCTTGTTCTCAACTTATATTGTTTGTGGACCTCATACACAGTAGAATCATAGCCTTATTTAAAGTCAAAAGACTCTCCCGTCTTGGTCTGAAATTTTTTTACATCAGGGTAATCTTGGTCTTCTTGAGTGAGAAAGGTTTGTTGCTCATTTTTCGAATCTATCAAGTTCATGTGAGTCTCTTCTGTGGGCTCACTAGATGTCGATGCCTCTGCGTAGTTTTCTTGGAAAGGAGGCCTAATATCATGGTCGGGACTAGCCCTTCTAGCATTTGTGTTTTGATTTTTTCTGAAGTTTGGGTTCCTTATGGTGTTGGGCTGTTTTCGTTCCCATGATGATTTCCTCTCAACACTTTCCACTCTATCTCCCAGCCTATGCATGCCACTAATAATAACATCTAACTTCTAGTCTAAGGTTGAGGGTTCTTCCTTAAAGGTAGTTCTTCTCTCGGTTTTAGCTCTGTTTCTTTTGGAAATTAGGTTTGCCTCCACACTAACAACAACATTTTGCATCTCTGCAAGGCTTTGAGGGGCTCTTTCCCTTAACTGATAAGCCATTTCAACATCAAAACCATCAAGGAATTTGTACAAAGCAAGATCAGGTGGAGGTCTTCAGTTCTGTGGTATTGCATTATAAACATTATTGAACCTTGCACAGTAGTCCAAAACAGTCTCCTAAGGGCCTCTTTTGATAGTGTCATACTCAGATAATATGTGCAAGGGGTCTTTCTTCTTCTCCCATCTGTTGATAAATGACTGATATAAGGCTTCAGGGTCTACTATGGAATTGGGTGGGAGTGCTCTAAACCAAGTCCTGACATCACCGGTCAAACTTTGGACAAAAATCTTCATTCTCACACTATCATCGTCAATCTCATAACTCTTAAAGTAGTCTTGCATTTTCTTTGTGTGCTGAAGAGCTGTGCAAGAATTTGTGCCATCAAAATAAGTAATTTTAGTCTGGTAATCTTGAGGCATAGCCCCGGGATTTGCAGGCAGCTGTAAAAGTGCATATCTATTAACGATATTAATATGGATAAGTGGAACAACAGGGACAAGTGGAACAACTGGAGTAACTGGTATAATTGGAGTAGTAGTGGTGGTATGTGTAGTGAACGAAGGTGTGGAAACGGTACTTGGAGAAGAAGATGATGAACAAGGGGAAGTAGGGTTTGAACGAAACAGAACTTTAACAGGGGTTGAAAAATGGCTATGCCGAACTGTTTTAGGACTAGAAGCAGTCAAACCTTCTTGTTGCTCTTGTTTTCTAAGGATATTAGGAATTATATTGGGGCTTTCAAAAATAGCTAGGGGATTTGGATCTGGATTTGATCTTGTGTAACGTGAATGCCTTTTGGGAGCCAGCTTCTAACTTGCTTTTTGGTAATTTTTCTAACAATACAGGTTAAACAGATACTTTTAAAGGTCAGTTTCTTCCTCTGCGGAGCTTCGGATTGGTTTTGTGAGATTATCTGAGGAGGTTCCCTAGCGGAGTCACCATTATGTTATCACTCAGGTTGTCCCTAAGTTCCTGAAGGGATACGGCCGAGGTAACCACAAACCAATCTTTGGACTACAGGTTCTAGCCCACCTGCAATCAGAGAGGGCTCTCTCTTGATGATTTAGCTTTGTTGATGATGCTTTTAGGCTAGTTATTCGGTTCAAGGAGGTTCTGGTTGTGTCTGGGTTGAAGGGGGATGCTTTCAAGTAGAGAGGCAGTGCATAGTGTGACAAGTTTCAAACCATTGGGCCTGGAGTCAAGGAGTAAGACTGCTAGTGCATTTTCTTGGTCACAAGGGGAAAGTGGAGCAAGACAGCTGCACATAGAACAACCTTCAAGCTAAATAGATGGAATGAAGGATGAGGAATGAGAGGCAATTAAGAATCTCTCACTCAGCTTAAGAGAGGGAGGGAAAATGAGCTCTATCTAGGGGCAGTTAAGAATCCCTGGATAACTATCATACTTGGTGAATTAGGGGAGATATGAGCCATGTGGAATTCATACTTATGCCTAAAACTGATGAAAACATAAAGAAACAGCAGAAACTGAGCATAGAGTGCAGTTAAACAAGTTCTAAGCTAAGCTTTCTTTCTGTTGTTTTAGATGGTGATTTATGAATGAAAAACAGAGGTAAGAAGCACTTATTGAGTTATGTAACAACACAAGAATTCCATAGTCACTCTTCAACCATTTAAACACAGTAAACAATCCATTCTCCAAGCTCGTAAGTAGTCTTTGATTATAGAAACATGTCAAATACACAGTGCAAGTCTCTCTTGGAATGCATTAGCCAACTATCCAACGAGTAACAACAACCCTCATTACATTGTTCAGGGCTGTAAATATAGGGTAAATATCTAAAAGTATTTATTACAGCCGACCTAAACAGGTCTGCAGGAAAGAGTTTCTTAAACCTAAACTTATGTTGGAATTAAATGCAAGTAAATATCTATTAAGTTGCGCCAGAGGCAGCAAGATCAAAACAAGTTAATATGATGTCCTTGGTGACCTGGTGCGGTGCTTCTGCAATAACTGTGCTTTGAGTTTTGGTCCACTATTCTGATGTGAGTTTGATGTGCAGTAAGTGTGATTTGAGAGCTCTTTAATGGCATCTATTGTTTTGTTGACTTTGCTGGAGGGTTCTTTAATGCTTTATCTGCTTCAGGCCGCTGATAGATCTTCACTGATACACTTTTCCACATCCTGATACTCTTTGTCATGAATTTTGGCATTCACTTTGGCTCTGATACTCCTTAATGTCTGAATCGGGCCTCTCTCTTTCTGCTGATATGCTGAAAACCATTAAATCGGGCCTTTTCTCCCATTTTTGGCGCAAAAATGGCTGAGGAATCAAAAGATTCCCCAATTTGGCCCATTTCCCATAGCGATGCGTGATTAGTGCTAAGCACTAATCACGCATCCAAAACTGCCTCAGAATTTCATTATGGGCTTCCGAAGCTTCAATTTTGCACTTGCGCAATTTTTCTGGCGGGTGGCATCAGCAGTACGACGGATGACGTCAGCATGACATCAGCAATGGGACCCTTTGTACAGTGATGATGTCAGCATGATGATGTCAACAAGGTGATGTGGCAGTACGGTAGGGTGATGATGTGGCAGTATGGTGGCAGGAGGCCGACACAGGCAGGAAGGGGTGAGGTGGCGGCAATGTGGCGGGTGACATGGTGCTTACGTCACTCAAGGGTAGGGCGGTTTTTTGGTTTTGCGTGGACCGCTGTTGCGCCTAGGTAGTATTGGCAGGGGGCTCCGCCATAACTGGGAGGGTGACACGTGGAGGGAGTACGACGGCAAAACCACTAATGTCCCGAGCGCTAACCCTCGGCATGTTGGGGCAGGAAAATACACGACAACCGTAAATCACGGGTGCGCCAAATCTGATGGCTGGCGGATAAGGTAAGTCGGTGGAAGGATAAGGACGGGGCCCGCGCGCCAATTATTTTAATTTTTAATTCGGCGGGGGTAGGAAACTTTAGAGAAGTGGGTTTTTTGGGGTTAAACGTGCGCGGGGTCAAATTTTTACATGCATGACTTTAAGATAAGGGCGGAAAGAGGGATTTTATGCATAGGAGTGAGTCCCAATGCATTTGGAAGGGGTTTTTATAAAGAACATGAGGGTTCTTACTAAGTTTTAGGCAAACTTAGTAATTCCCAAGGGATACTTATGGTTATTTTTCAACCAGGGGAAGGGGATAAGTATATAGGGGAGTTATTTAACATATTTTTAGTAGGATATGGGGAGATAGATAGGGATCTACATAGTAAAATTAGTAGTTAATATGACAAGTGATAAGAAAGCGCTAAGTATGTGAATCTTAGGCTATTAAGGGAAGATGGTCTATAAAGGAAATATGAACATTCCTTGAGTAAATTAGACCTTTACCAAGGCAAATTGACATGTAAATGATGAAACTAAGAGATATCAAGCAGATCTTGACCTCTTTCGGGAAGTTAGTGAATGATTTAGGGAATAAGGAACAAGGGGGATTTAGACATGCCTCGCTTGAAGTCCTTGAAATGGAAATCTGCCTGATATGTGACCTGAGTAGATATGTCACTTGAAAACATGAAATTGATCACAAATCATCATTTTGCAACCTCAAAACTACCTACCCAGCCTACTTACCTAACATTTTTTCTTCTTTTTGGTTTGGGTGCACTTACACTTCCAGACCCAGCTTTCAACTTTTCTTTTTCTGTCCTACTACAACTATACTTATTTCATCCAAGGGCTCAGATTAAGCTGTTGAGCACCCTTGCTTCTCTACCTATCTAAGAATCTGCCAAGATTAAGCTATTTGGACAGATATTCATTCTCTATATTCTAAAACAGTAAATTGAAACCTAGGGAGACCAATATTAAACTGTTTGGACCTCCCTTTAACTGAAAATTATTCAAAAATGGAATAGTACATCAAAATTGGAACACAGCGGTGGTACTTGAACTGGCACATTCTCATGGCATCCTTCTTTGGCTTCTGTAGCAAATATGGAACATGGCAGCATGCAAAGAATGACATATTTGGCCTGTAAAAATGTCAATCATGAAAGATGAGTAACCTACTGCAGCAAGAAGCTAACAAGAGGATTTTATATTTTATGTATAGGATTAGGGTTTAGGGGTTTTGGATTTGAAAACTTGGGAATAGGGATTTAGGATAAGGGTTTAGTAACTTTTAGGGGGTAGGGCAAAATGCAATCAGGCAAAAAATGGAATAAGGGGGAAAGAGAATGATGGAAGGAGTAAAAACTTGGTGACAAATATTTGTTGAAACCCTAGGAAGCCATTTTTGTATGAAGCTTTGACATGATAGGGTTTAGCCCAACACCATTCCTCAAACACCATATCATAGCACAAACTGGAATAAAATGCAATGATGGAGACTCTACCTGGCAAATCCGGGCGAATTATTGGCAATTTGGAAGAATTTTGAGCGATTTCGAGCCTTTAATTGTATGCGCCGCATCACATATCCAATGCGCCGTGCATTCTCAGTGCGCCGCACCTCCCCAGTGTGTCGCGCCACCTACTCTATGCGCCGCGCCGACCAAGTTGCTTCCAATTTCACGCAATTTCACAAAACTTGCTTTGAATTGCTTCCTCTTGGTTGTTGGCATGCAAATGACATTGATCCTCATGGAAATATCTTTATAAAGACATGGGTTTGATTTTTTTTGCTCCAAAACCCATCTTTGTAATGTTTGGCATTGGCACTTTTTCACATTTTTATACAACTCCCTTTTTTCAAATTTCCTTCTTGGTTTTTGACTCAAATGATGAAATTCTTGGAAATTTTTTGCAAGGATAGCTGACATGGAATTTGGAAAAGGAGACCAGGGCTGTGCCTGAATAATTCAACAACTGATTTTTTTTTAAAATTATTACAAAAAACGAAATGTCGAATTTTCTTCAAAACAGAGTTTTGAAGAAAAGTCATAATCCATCCATATGATGATGAAAATATTTGAAATCAAAACTTATTAAGAACCTCCCTCTAGCCTGCTGGCATTATCGGAAATTTTGAAGACTAAATCAACTAAACCCTAGACCTAAAAAGACCCTAAACCCTTACATAACTCTTTACTGACCAAGAGATTAGAACAGGACTGTAAGCGGCCTTAAAACTTGATTTTGATGAACAGACCTGAGCCAGCAGGATAACGCATGAGGGGTAATGAATGGCAAGGCCCTTTTGTCAAATTATGGCATGCCCCTCACGGAATGCAACTGAGTGAATCGAGCGAGACACCTAAAGAAATGAAATGCAAAAGAGAAATTTTGATCGCTGACGGAGGGCTGATGAGACCAACTCTAACATTGGCTCCAATGGCGATGGTAGCTCCTTGGAGGTGCAAAAAATGGAAGATCTCTAGGAGAGATAGACAGTGCCTTCGTCCATTGGACTATGGAGTCCATTATTTTGACAAATTAACACAAGACTCTTGACTCATTATTGACTGAAACTTGACTCAAACTGACTGAATTATGAACTTAAAATGACTCTAAGGCTGACTTGACAAACTCAAACCAAACTGAGATCCTACTTCAGAATTATAGGAAATTACATGTTGTAGATGTTGATGCATATGATGTGCATGATCAAGATCATCTATATTAGAAATGTTGCCTTTGATCCATGCAGGGGGCAACAATAAAAACATAATTGAGAGACATATAAAGTAACTGTATGAACATATATCGAGACAGTATATATAAACAAAAAGGCTTATGCCTGATCAATACAAAGAGATGCATGTACCAAAACCATGACATGAATTAAACATTCAGATTGATAAAAGGCCCGTGATAATATTAGAAGAATGAATCTCCTTCATGTTCTCTGATCATCCAGATGCTTGATCCCCGATCACAGCCTCTTTGGAAAGGTTGTCGGCAACTCCATTATGCTCCCTATAATTATGTGTGCAAGTGAAAGAATCAAAATGTGTGATCAATTGCAAAGTCTCATCCAAGATGTGCAATAATGTATATGTAGAGAATCTAGTTTTTTTGTTCAGCTAATCACATATTATTTTAGAGTCCCATAAAGTTGCAAATCTGTGCAATTTTTCTCCAAAGAAAATTGTATGGTGTGTTTTGTGGCAAGGAGTTCAGCTAAGTTGTTTGTGCATATGTGAAGTCTAATCAGCATGCTGAAAGAATGATGATGGGATAGGTGAAGAATAGCACCCCCCCCCCCCCCCCCTCCCATAGCCTTGCTCTTGAGCAGCTCCATCAAAAAAAAGCCCAAGGTTTGTTGTAATTTATTTGTTGATGAGATGGGTTGCACCAGTTACTAGGAGGAGGATGATTCAAGATGAGAGTGTAATCAACAATGACTTTTGTTGCCAGGACATCCCACCTTGGAACCAAATCCTGGAAAATGTTGCGATTCCTAGCAATCCAAATTGTCCAACAGGTAAGAGGTGGGAGGTTCCGAATCTTTGGGGATGTGGAAGTGTGATACCAGACTTGCCAGGAAGCAAGTTAAGTATTCCCAACCCAGGTAGCAGAGGGATTGATATGTTGTAGAATCAGTTTCCATAGATAACAAGTTACTGTACATTCTAAAAAAAGATGAGAAGTTGACTTGTTTGCCTATTTACAGAGACAACACCAGTGGGGCCCATGCTGTGATCGCTTGAGAATATTTTCTCCTATTGGTATTTTTTTCTGGAGAATGGTCCACATTAAGAGTCTAGATCTAGGGGGGGGCCTTAAGTTTCCAAAGATGTCTCCACCATTCAGCCAGTAGAAGAGGCTTCCTTGGTGCTGCCAAAGTCAAATAACCATCCTTTGAGGAATATCTGCCATTTTTAGAAAGAGCCCAAATAATCTCATCATCCCCTTCCAATATTCGGATGTGGGCATCTGTAAGGGCTTCTGTGAACTCCTCCCATCGCTGTGACCAAATAGGAGGAATGTCTAAATGCTCTGCAGATTTCCAGGCTTGTTGAAGGAAAGTGGAGTTTTCCAGGTCATCAATCTGCGATATATAAGTGAAATTCTATTGTTGGAGATACTGAATGAGTTTCCAGGGTAATTAGTGCATGTACCCACATCCCACCCAAGGATCAAGACCAATTCAGACTCTGTTACCTCATCAAATCCTCCAGGTGATACCTTTCTTGGTCGGACTCAAAGCTTTAAGTACTGCCTTCCAGATAATTGAGACCCCTGAGGTACTTTGATGAGCTCTCCTAATCCAATCCATGATGTGTAGGGGAGCTATGTATTTTGTATATGTGACCCTCGTCCATAGGTTGTTTGCTGCAACTAATTTCAAGCCAAGTTTTGCAGCAAGAGCTAAAGAGAAATCCTCAAGTTTTTTAAGGCCCCACCTGCCCAATTTTTTTGGAAGATTTAGAGCCTCCCACCTGACCCAACCAAAGATCCTTCCCTATTTGTTCCCTTGCCAAAGAAACCTACAGCAGATGGCTTGAATTCAATTGAGGATGCCTCTAGGAATCCAAGCTAAGGACATCCAATATACTGGGGTGGCCTCCATGACGCTTTTCATGAGGGTGAGCCTTCCAGCCCGCGAAAGATATTTGAGGTACCATGTGTTTAGTCTTTTCTCCAATTTGGCGATGAGACAAATCCAATTAGTAATTTTATAGCCCAGTGGCTTCAACTATAGCCCAGATATTTAAGGCCTTCTGTTAATTGCAACTAAGTGAAGTGGAATAACTGTAGAAAAAATAAAATCTCGTGCGAAATACACTCACCTGTTGTCAATGTAGACATGCTGTCATTTATAATCATACCTGTAGCCACTTGAAAGAGGGCGAAAGTTGCCTTGATGATGCTAATGTCCCTAATACTACCATTGATAAAGACATGGATGTCATCAACAAAAAGAAGGTGTGTTAGGGTGAAACCTTCTGTTATCTTTATGGATTTTAGTATGCCCCTTTGATGTTCATCCTTAATGAGATTGCTGAGACCTTCCATAATGAGCAGGAAGTGTAATGGCGAGAGGGGAAATCCCTCTCTGAGCTCCCTTCCAGAGGTAAAGAAGGGATAAGCACTTCCATTCACCAGGACACTAAAGGGGATATTAGTAATGCAGCTCATGACCCATTTAATGAATAAATACAGGAAGCCTAGATGAGTTAACAACATTCTAATGTAAAGCCAATTCACTCTATCGAAAGCTTTAGATAAATCAAATCTCAAAATCATACCTTTGCCATGCCTTGAGTGTAATGTATGAATTACTTCCTGGGAAATGCCAACAGCTTCATGGATCTGTCTATCTTGTAGGAAAGCATATTGTTCCTGTGAGACGTGATTAGAGAGGATGGGTTTCATCCTATTGGCAATAACCTTATATATGCAGTTGCAGAGAGATATGGGGCGAAAATCCTCGAAGGTATCTTGGTTGTCCTTCTTAGGGTGAGTGCAAGGAATGTAGAAGTAATAGAATTTTATAGATAACCTTTGCATCTCGAATACTCAATTATTCGGAGCAGGTCTTCCCCAATGATGTTGAAAAAAGCCAAATAGAATTTCACCGACCGACCATCAGGCCCTGGAATTTTTTCCTTTTTGAACCATTTTAAGGTGTGTTCCAATTCCTCTAGAGTAATTGCCTTAATTAATTCTTCCTCTTCCCCGAGATCCACATATCTTAGAAAGAGCTGTGCCACCTTGATGATTTCTGCAAGATTAATATCCTGGGGGGTTCGATAAGATTTCTTAAAGTGTGGGGAGGCAAGTTCAACAAGTTGTGGAAAAGTATTTAATGCCTGCCCCTCATCATTCTGAAGCTGCCATATGGTTTTGATCGCCTTTCCTCCATTGGAAAATTTATGGTAGAATTTGGTGTTTCCATCACCTTCCAACATCCACATGGCTCTGCTCCTTAAGCGCCAGGATTCCTCCTTTTCCTTAAGAATTTTTTCTCTCTCTGCATAATGAGAAACCATCCTATCCTTGTGATCTTCTGAGGGGTAGATGCCTCCTAGATTATTCTCAAAAGTGGCAATATCAGCTTCAATTTTACAAAGAGTTTGATCCTCCTGTGTTCTTTTATTATGGGCCCAAAGTTTGGACATCTTCTTAAGGGCTGTAAGATTTTGAATAAATCTTCTGGTACTATATTCTCTTCTCCCAGGGGGATTTGCTCTCCAGAAATCAGAGATCATTTTTTTATAAGAGTCATCCTTGAGCCAAACAGAGCAGAACTTAAAAGGACCTTTAGGATTTGCTCACCACCCTACAATTTCTAGGTAAATGGGGAGGTGGTCAAATATCCCCCCAGTACCAACCCAATGTCTGATTTGTAACCCCAAGTCCAAAACCTTTTCTTTGACAAGGAAATAGTCAAGTCTGTGAGCCAGACTATCATCACTAGTCCTGTTGTTCCTCCAAGTAGCTTGTGGTTTGGCAGAGGGGATATCAATCAGATGGTGGGCTTCTAGTTCAGACAAAAAGTAATTTGAGAGAGAGTCTCTCTGAGCCCTGTGACCCCATGATTCACCATGTCCAATGGAGAAATTTAGGTCGCCACCAAGGATCAGGTGGTCAGACTTAAAAGAATAAGAGCTTAGGAGGTTCTGCCAAAAAGTACGTCTATTTTGGCATGGGGCATATACATTTAAGATCCAAATATGTATCCCCAGTTTAGCCAAACTGATGTCTGCACCAAGATGACCCCTTCCACCCCAGCAGTTACGTAATTTTATGGTGTGGGAGTTGTTGCCCAATGCAAGTCGACCCGACCTCCCATGTGCATCAAGACCAAAAATAATCCATCCATGGAGCATATTCTGAAGGGACTGCACAATATCGAGTATGGGTCCCAGAGTTTATACAGAAAGATAATATCCAGTGGTTCATTTTTTAATAGTCTATGAAGGGCTAGTTTCTCGTCTGTCCTAGTCAGCCCTCTATAGTTGTAGGAGAAGAACTTCATGGTGGGGGGGAAGGGAACCTCTTGCTCTAAGCGTTCTTAGAATGGTCGTTTGAACCCCCAAAGCAATTTCAACTTCAGCAGTTCCTTGGGCCTTTGGAAGGTAAGAGGTTCGACCCCTCAGGATTTTAGGGGGAGGGGGGGGTGAAGGATTTCAAGTCCAAAATGATCTTGGGCTTGTTCATTTTATTGTGAGCGGGTCATGTATCTCCTAGTAGGGGGGGATTGTGAGGTAGGAGTAGTGGTTGGGAGGGGGGGTGAGAAGGATTAGGGGCAGGTGCAGGGAAGAAAATGGGAACGGATGCTATCGGGTAGGTGACAGGAGTAGTTTTAGGGGGGATTTCACACAAGTGATGTTCCATATGATCACTTGTAAGGTTTATCACATGCAGTGAAGAGAAAGTGCTAGTTAAATAACAGTCAGTATGAGAAGAGCTGCAAGCCGGGAAAGGAATGGAAGGATTCATACCCGATGAGGGCAGGCCCTTAGATGGAGACTGTGGATGAGACTGAGAAGGCTGTGAATGATTTGGAGGCCACCCGTGCTTCTTTGGTTCTGGAGGTGCCACTGCCCCAACCACTAGAATCTTCTGCTGATTTTTCGGAATCTCAGCTGCGTCCAGATTCTGTGTGGCCAAGGGAACCTGTCTCTTGGGTGGTGCTTCCTGATAAGTATGTTGATGGGAGGCTGCCTCCTGTTTTGTGGTCTGATTTTTCTTCTTTTTCAGTAGAGGGCAATCTTTAAAAAGATGCCCTACCTTATGGCATCGACAACATCTAAAGGGGACGCCCTTGTAATCCAGAAATTGCCGTCTAGTGTGGTTCCTCCAGCGAATATAAATGAACTCTAGCAAACCCTCAGATAGGTCCAAATGAACCAAAATCCTCGCATAAGCTAACTGCCCTGAGGTCTGATAAGAATTATCAAAGGTGAGATAGATACCGAGTGCATTTCAGATGAGCTTGAAAACATTCTATGTCTAGAAGTGCAATGGTAGGCCGAGCAAACGAACCTAGATTGGACCTGCATCCACCCTCTCCCTTGCCAGGTTGAAAAAGGGAGTCCAACAACGGAGGAGAAATGGGGCCAGGTCTAAGTGCCAAACTGTGGACAGTACCTAGTTGGTGGGCTCCAAGTTGCTAAAGTGTAGTGCAAACCACCCTTTTTAAGGGTTTGCACCTTCGATATCTCCTTCAGATCTCCCCAAACATCTATAACCCATTACTAAAGTTTTGCCACACTATAGTGTCTACCACGCACCCGGCCAACTAGGACATTCGCAGCAATATCCATGGCGTCTAGTAGTTTGGTGTCTTCAACTATATTGAGGGGCGCAACACAAGCACGTATCTTTGGGCCCCATTTCTTTCTTGGCTTTCCAGGAACCCCGGTGTCCATCACCTCCTGAGATTAATTACAGAACGAAGGTTCCAGAGAAACCCTAGGGTTTTCAGATGCCTCCTATGGGATGGTAGCGAAAATTCCAAAGATGGGTCCAATGCTTGTGAAATGTCCCTGAGCGGGGGCTGAGGAGGTCCATGTTGTAGTATGCCCCGAAACCACCGTCTTCAAACCCTGAGGAGGGTCGGAGGAAATGTGACCAGTTACCGCTGAAGGAGAGGTCAGAATGTTTTCAGGAGCTAGGGTTAGATTAACTAGTTTGAGCGACAGAGCAATGTGAGCCTGAGAACACAGTAAGATGGACTGTGAGATGAGAGCAGGGGGAGAGGCTGCCTCTTTAGGAACGGTGACCGACGAGATGAGGGGTTGAGTAAATGGAGGAAGGGATTCAACCGCATCCGTCAGTTCGGACATGAAGGGGAAGAGACCGGCAGCAGTGGTCTTAGTGGGGGACCATGAGGGCACATCCTCCAAAGGATCCATGAATTCTCCCAAGTCATCCATGATTGTCGGGGGAAGTTATGACAGCTGCTAGACGATGATAGCAAAACGACAGTCAACTGTAGAATAATCGTCGGGGGGGTTCAGTAAACTAGAGTGGGAGAGGGAAACCGTAAATAGTTTGTGGCAGTCAAGAAAAAACTGGAGCAGGTATCAACAGGTTAGGGGTCTGGCGCAGGTGCGGCCATAGCTGTTAACCACCAGAGGTCATGGCATCAAATCCCATGATAGCTTCACATCGTAAACCCGCTCATCCCATCAGTCTTGTGTTGATTTTCTCTTAAGCTTATATATAGATATATATATATATATATTATATATATATTATATATATATATATATATTATATATATTGACTTCTCCATATTTTCGTAAATTGTTATTTAAATTAACCATATAATATTTTTTTATGTAGTTAATTTATTTGAAATTTAAATTTTTTAAGCAACTGAAAAAAAAATTCTTAAACTTTTATCTATAAATTATATAATCTATACAATCCTATTTATTATTCAAAAACTCTATAATTATAAAGATAATTATTATATTAAAATTATTAATTATTATAACTTCTAACTATATCAAACACTACAGACGTCTCTTCCACTTTGTCTTATATGTATATATGCCTCCTTTTCTCACAATCAACTTTTAAAAAATATCACCATATATATCTATATATATATATATATATATCATATATATATATATATATATATATATATATATATTATCTTATATATATATATAATATATATATATATATATATATATATATATATATATATACCACCTATCCTGCCATCAACATCTAAAGCAAAATCAATTTCAATATTAATAACAAGGGAGCCACTGTCGTAGAAGTAGTCCCTGTCGGGGTTGAGAAACAAGTGTGGGAACTTCATTTGGATGTAAAAATGAAAATTATGTGCATTACACAGAATTTCGTTACTACCATCACAAATACAAATATTAAGCAGTAAACTTTGAAGCAGTACAAGAATCATAAAAATAAATGAAATGAAATTATCTTTAATATAATATTATCTTTCAAAATTTGTTTGTGCCATCTATAGAGGAGGACGCCTGCACTTTCAGTTCTTGGTCGATAACATGCTTTAACAATGTCAATGACAGATGACGTTCATAATATGTTTCACTAAATATGGATTTATCTTTCAAGATTTGTTTGTGTCGTCAAAGAGTGGACTTTCTGTTTCAATAGATTATATGTTGTTTAACAATATCGTAAAAGAGAGTACTCTAACAAAACACAGCTCTACCAAATCTATTTGCCGCAATAGGCCAATTTGCATCCGATCCAAAACATTAAGTAAAAATATTAAGGCATTCTTACTGAAAGATAACTTGCCAACTTAAAAGTCTTTTCGCTTCGTAACTCACCAAACATGGAGAACCTCAATTTGGTCCACTCCAAAAATATCCCAACACCTTTGGTAGCGTGATACATGTGATACATGATTTCTTCAAGCATATGTGCAAAACATTTCCACGTTGCAGACATAATATTTTAGAATTAATATATATATATTATTATATTATAATAAATATAATATATAATATATTATATATAATAATATATATATATTATACTTGAGCTACGTTGGATCGAAATTTCCAAAAATTATCCCAGTTGATTAAAATTACATATAAAATTAAAAGGAAAAAAGCTTTAATACTTTACATCGAAAGCCACTCTACCTTAAGTATAGTGGCTATTGTTCATTGTTGTTTGCACTTCAACGCTAGCCCTGCTAAAGTGTATATCGTTGATAACTAAAGCTAGCAGTCGGTGGCAAATAAACGCACAAACAAATCAACCAAAATAATATTTAGAGGTTGAAGTTGCTTACAAGATATTCGGAGGAATGACCCCTTCACTTTCCTCTCTGGGAATAACTTTTTAGGATTGTACTAACTATACAAAAATGCTGATACACAATCTTCGTAATGATTCCAAACCTATTATGACCATGATAGTTGTGTTCTAGTGCAAACTAAAACATAAAACATCAATGCATACCCTCCCAAATTAATTTTACAGGTGTAGCGGAATAAATTTTATACAAGCGAGAAACATAACAACCAAATAAATATGGAAAAGATATTGCATGTTTGAACATACTTCCACTCGGAATCAACCTCTTAATGTATGAACATTTAAAATGATCAACAATGCACTTATGTTTCTACTACATAATGTAAAGAGGTAGTGTTTTGCACACCCAGGTCAATAGCATACTACCTGTGGTCCATACAAGAGAGTACACGGTAGAATGTTAAATGTGATACTATGTGAATCGAGGTTCATAATTACACCAACTAGCATCCCTAAACCATCAACAATCCCAGTTGACAACAAAGAGGATAATCGACCATCAAAAGTGATTGATTTATAAAAGAAATTTAGATGCATTCAAGTACCCCGGTGGCCTTACAATTAAAAAGAAAAGAATAACTATGTTACAAAGAAGAATTACATGCATATGAAAATATGTTTGTCCTGGAATCATCTAATTATATCTAATATATATATATATATAATATATATATAATATATATATTATATATATATATATATATATAATATATATATATATATAGATATAGATATATATATATATATATTCGACTAGATTCTCAAGATCTCCCTAAAACATCAAAGGGGAATAGTCAGTACACTTTGGATAATAAAAAGGCCACTTTTCCTTCTTAACTACCAATAGTTCAGTTCGTGCAAGTAACAAGCATTTTGAAGTAAACATTGCAACAACACTATAGTTCCAAGTGGTGTTCCCTCCAAAAATTTATGTGCCGAAATCATGGACCATTATGCCCATTATTCCACCCTTGAAACTTGAAGCAGCTCATATGAATAAGTATACATAATATCAACCAGCAGTTTAGTCCAGAAATATTGTGAGATTTACTTTCTCCTTGTCTTGCCCCGCTTTGCCTTTATAAACTTTCTATTACCCCTATCGCCTCTGGCACCAAGAGGGAAGCCATGGAAGCTGCTAATACTCAGATGGGGTATATACACAACTGAAGAACTCAGATGTCCTTATTCAGATCTGCGAGAGACAGAGCTTTTAAAAATACACATGTAACACATGCAAAATCCCGTGCGCCCACAATTTTACCACTTGCCTACCTCTTTCAAACACGCAAAATCTCGTGGGCCCACAATTTTACCACCTGCCTACGTCTCATCCTTCTTGCATACCCAACATCTTTACCCCTGTCTCTTTTGCATGTCCAATGTGTCGCACAGCCATAATAAGCGGGCGTTTGACAAAGCTCTGCAGGGATCTGCCTCTTGTGTTTTCGTGGGAAATAGTAGACTCGCCAAGTGTCAATGGTAGGGTAGGCGTGGAGAGCTTTTTGTGGGGAAACTTGCAACTACAGTTTGGGGGGAGGCGGATGGGCAAGCTCACTCGAACAAGCACAAGATGTATCACTCGACCGAGGGCCGCCGTAAAGCCATGAATTTCACTCTGGTTTCTGCAAGTAGAAAACAAGACAATGTGAGCAGTCAAAATTGAAGAACTATTGGCCTTGTCATCAAACCTGGGGACTTTGCCATGCACAAAAGAAGAAGAGTGTATGAATATGGTCCATGTACATCATCACAAGTTGCATGTGACAAACCAGGTAAGCACACAATAAACTCTCAAGGTTGAACTATAGATCGCAAGGGTCTTTTGATAGAACTTTTTCGTTAAAATAAAACTTTCATGTAGTACAGAAGAAAGAGAAATAACTTAAAAAGGTGAAGAATACAAACCTAGGTCTAGAGTCTCCAAAATGTAGTATATGCAACAATGAATTAGAAGGGTTTTAGATGCAGCATGTCGAGCCTTTATCCGTTCTTTGGGTTTCCTCTTAAAGGACTGAAAAAAAATAAAAAATAATAATAATAATAATAATAATAAAATAAAAATAAATAAAATAATAATTTAAAAAAAAAAAAAACCTTTCTTCAATTCTGGGAATGCAAGTTTTGCAATCTTCAAAAATTTGGAAATCAACATTGTTTTTGTTTTCGGTGCACAGTTAAATAAGCAAAGTAACCCTTTTTGTGTTAGATTTCTTTAATGCTACATGCAAGTTTTGATTATTTTTGAACTTCTGAAAGTTTACAACCTCATAAGAGTACCTCATTTTACAGTTCGGTATGCATTTTTGTATTGCAAAATATCTATGTGAACAAATACCTTAAACTAATTAATGCAGATGAAGATGGAGTCTAAGGGTTTTCAAATCTCTATTTTTCCATATAAATGTTCTGCTAATCTAATGAATTGGATGACTATTTACTTTATGACTTGTTTAAGTCTACTATGAGTTGTTTAAGTCTACATCTTGCATATTGAAAGCAGATTGAAAATAGGAAAGAAACCTTACTTGCGAAGTGCAGAACTTTGGCAGGGGAAAAACCAGAATGACCGCTCATGTACACATGCTTACGAGTGACTTACCCTTCCAAATTTCATGTTTTATAAAATATTTTAAGCAATGTTAAAAATGTTAACAAAAGCATTTCAATGTTTTTCATGATAAAAATATGAAAACTACAGATTCAAGTGAATTCTACCTACAATCAGACGTGGTTGGAGATGAAATATTTTCAATGGTTACTTAGCCATTTGGACTAGTCTCTGCCTTTTAAATATTGGCCATGTCAAACTATCCTCCAAAGGAAAGGTCGGGCTCTGCTTGTCATGTGGGAGTATGCGGCCACTTGGAGAAAGTACACAAGGTAAAACTTCAGTGGATGGAAATATTAAAATGAAAATGGTAATACTGGCCATGTCAAAGCCTGCTCCAAGGAAAGGCCGAGCTCCGTTTGGCTTGTGGGAGTATGCGGCCACTCTGGGAAAGTATAGAAGGTAAATCCTTTCAAATTTCTGTCATTGATGATAGAAGAAGGTGTTTCGAGATGAACTGTAACCTTTTCTGCCTCAATGGCTTTGCAATGATGCTGATGTCTGCTTCAATTGCTTCAAGTAGAGATTCGGTGGCAGTCGGAAGTGGCCATGGGTGACAGGTGTAATAATGGTGGTAGCCGGCAGTAACAGGTGTAATCACCACTTCAAACCTTTTGAACAAAGGTTTATTCAATGTTGCCCCAACTATATATAAAATCACAGAACTTTGGATAAAATGGATCAGTACGGCGTATTAATATGAAATCAATCGATATCCCGGCAATAAGACCTCTAAAACAAAACTTTGGATAAAACAAAAAAACAATGATATGTTTTTTTAAACATTAGTTAAATGTAACAGTGTGCCTGAATTAATATGAAATATATCAGCCATCGATTGCTATAGTCCCTACTATGCCAGAGGCAAAAAAATATCACCGTGTATATATATATATATATATACACCACCTTTTCTGGCATCAACATCTAAAAGATATCAAAATCAATTTCAATATTAATAACAAGGGAGCCACTTTCGTAGTGGTAGTCCCTGCTGGGGTTGAGAAACAAGTGTGGGAACTTCATTTGGATGTGAAAATGAAAATTATGTTCATTACGCAGAATTTTGTTACTACCATCACAAATACAAATATTAAGCAGTAAACTTTGAAGCAGTACAAGAATCATAAAAATAAATAAAACAAAATTATCTTTAATATAATATTATCTTTCAAAATTTCTTTGTGCCATCTATAGAGGAGGACGTACACTTGCACTTTTAGGTCTCGGTAGATAACATGCTTTAACAATGTCAATGAGAGACGACATTCGTAATATGTTTCACTAAATATGGATTTACCTTTCAAGATTTGTTTGTGTCGTCAAAGAGCACACTTTCTGTTTCAATAGATTATATGTTGTTTAACAATATCATAAAAGAGAATACTCTAACAAAACATAGCACTATCAGACCTATTTGCCGCAATAGGCCAATTTGCATCCAATCCAAAACATTAAGTAAAACTATTCAAGGCATTCTTACTGAAAGATAACTCGCCAACTTAAGAGTCTTTTCGCTTCGTAACTCACCAAACATGGAGAACCTCAATTTGGTCCACTCCAAAAGTATCCCAACACCTTTGGCAGCGTGATACATGTGATACAGCCTTTCTTCAAGCATGTGTGCAAAACATTTCCACATTGCAGACATAATATTTCAAAAATAATTATATGATATATATATATATTATATATATATAATATATATATATATATAGAATTGAAACTACGCTGGATCGAAATTTCGAAAAATTATCCCATTTGATTAAAATTACATACACAACTAAAAGGAAAAAAGTTTCAATGCTTTACATCGAAAGCCACTCTACCTTAAGTATAATGACTATTGTTCATTATTGTTTGTGCTTCAACGCTGGCCGTGCTAAAGTGTATATTACTGATAACTAAAGCTAGCAGCCGGTGGAAAATAAACACACAAACACCAAAATAATATTTAGAGGTTGAAGTTTCTTACAAGATATTCGGAGGAATCACCCCTTCACTTTCCTCTTTGGGAATAACTTTTTAGAATTGTACTAACTATACAAAAATGTTGATACGCAATCTTCGTAATGATTCCAAACCTATTCTGACCATGATAGTTGTGTTCTAGTGCAAACCAAAACATAAAACGTTAATGCATAACCTCCCAAGTTAATTTTACAGGTGTGGCAAAATAAATTTTATACAAGCGAGAAACATAACAACCAAATAAATTTGGAAAATATATTGCATGTTTGAACATACTTCCACTCGGAATCAACCACTTAATGTATGAACCTATAAAATGATCAACAATGCACTTATGTTTCTACTACATAATGTAAAGAGGTAATGTTTTGCACACCCAGGTCAGTATCATACTACCTACGGACCATACAAGAGAGTACATGGTAGAATGTTAAATGTGATACTATGTGAATCGAAGTTCAGAATTACACCAACTAGCATCGCTAAACCATCAACAAACCCAGTTGACAACAAAGAGGATAATCGACCATCAAAAGTGATTGATTTATAAAAGAAATTTACATGCATTCAACTACCATAGTGGCCTTACGATTAAAAAGAAAAGAATAACTATGTTACAAACAAGAATTACATGCATATGAAAATATGCTTGTCTTGGAATATCATTACTAGATTTTAAAAAAAAATATTCGACTAGATTCTCAAGATCTCCCTGAAACATCAAAGAGGAATAACTGATACACTTTGGATAGTATAAAGGCCATTTTACCTTCTTAACTGCCAATAGTCCAGTTCATGCAAGTAAAAAGCATTTTGAAGTAAACATTGCAACAGCACTGTAGTTCCAAGTGGTGTTCCCTCCAAAACTTTATGTGCCGAAATCATGGACTATTATGCCCATTATTCCACCCTTGAAACTTGAAGCAGCTCATATGAATAATTATACATAATATCAACCAGCAGTTTAGTCCAGGAAGATTATGAGATTTACTTTCTCCTTGTCTTGTCCCGCTTTGCCTTTATAAACTTTCTATTACCCCTATCGCCTCCGGCACCAAGAGAGAAGCCATGGAAGCTGCTAATACTCAGATGGGGTATATACACAACTGAATAACTCAGATGTCCTTATTCAGATCTGCAAGAGACGGAGCATTTAAAAAGACACCTGTAACACATGCAAAATCCTGTGGGCCAACAATTTTACCACTTGCCTACCTCTTTCAAACACGCAAAATCCCGTGGGCCCACAATTTTACCACCTGCCTACCTCTTGTCCTTCTTGCGTACCCAATGTCTTTACCCCTATCTCTTTTGCATGTCCAACATGTCGCACGACCATAATAGGCAGGCGTTTGACGAAGCTCTGTAGGGATCTGACTCTCATGTTGCCGTGGGAAATAGTAGACTGCCCGAGTGTCAATGGTAGGGTAGGCGTGGAGAGATTTTTGTGGGGAAACTTGCAAGTACATTTTGGAGGGAGGCAGATGGGTAAGCTTGCTTGAACAACCACAAGATGTATCCCTCGACCGAGGGCTGCCTTCAAGCCATGAATTTCGCTTTGGTTTGTGCAAATAGAAAACAAGACAATGTGAGTAGTCAAAATTCAAGAACTATTGGCCTTGTCATCAGACTCGGAGACTTTGCCATGCACAAAAGAAGAAGAGTGTCTAAATATGGTCCATGTACATCATCACAAGTTGCATCTAACAAACCAAGTAAGCACACAATAAAATCTCAAAGTTGAACTCTAGATCGCAAAGGTCTTCTGATAGAACTTTTTCGTTAAAATAAAACTTTCATGTAGTACAGAAGATAGAGAAATTTCCTGAAAAGGTGAAGAATGCAAACCTAGGTGTAGAGTCTCCAAAATGTAGTATATGCAACAACGGATTAGAAGGGTTTTAGATGCAGCATGTCGGCCCTTTATCCGTTGCTTGGGTTTCCTCTTAAAGGATTGAAAAAAAAACCCTTTCTTTAATTTTGGGAATGCAAGTTCTGCAATCTTCAAAAATTTGGAAATCAACATTGTTTTTGTTTTCAATGCAGTTAAATAAGCAAAGTAACCCTTTTTGTGTCAGATTTCTTTAATTCTACATGCAAGTTTTGATTATTTTTGAACTTCTGAAAGTTTACAACCTCATAAGAGTACCTCATTTTACAGTTTGGTATGCATTTTTGTATTGCAAAATATCTATGTGAGCCAATCCCTAAAACTAATTAATGCAGATGAAGTTGGGGTCTAAGGGTTTTCAAATCTCTATTTTTCCATATAAATGTTCCGCTAATCTAATGAATTGAATGACTATTTCTTTTATGACTTGTTTAAGTCTACTATGAGTTGTTTAAGTCTACATCTTGCAAAATGAAAGCAGATTGAAAACAGGAAAGAAACCTTACTTGCAAAGTGCAGAACTTTGGCAAGGGAAAAACCAGAATGAGTGCTCATGTACACATGCATACGAGTGACTTACCCTTCCAAATTTCATGTTTTATAAAATAATTTAAGCAATGCTAAAAATTTTAACAAAAGCCTTTCAGTATTTTTTCATGATAAAAATATGAAAATTATAGATTCAAGTGAATTCTACCTGTGGTCAGATGTGGTTGGAGAAGAAATATTTTGAATGGTTACTTGGCCATTTGGACCAGTCTTTGCCTTTTAAATACTGGCCATGGCAAACTATCCTCCAAAGGAAAGGTCGGGCTCTGCTTGTCATGTGGGAGTATGCGGCCACTTGGAGAAAGTACACAAGGTAAATCCTAAGCAGATGGAAATATTAAAATGAAAATGATAATACTGGCCATGTCAAAGCCTGCTCCAAGGAAAGGCCGAGCTCCGCTGGTCCTGTGGGAGTATGCGACCACTCCGAGAAAGTACAGAAGGTAAATCCTTTCAAATTTCTGTCACTGATGATAGAAGAAGGTGTTTTGAGATGAACTGTAACCTTGTCTGCTTCGATGACTTTGCAATGAGGCTGATGTCTGCGTCAATTGATTCCAGTAAAGAGTCGGTGGTAGTCGGTAGTGGCCATGGGAAACAGGTGTAAATAATGGTGGTAGCTGGCAGTAACATGTGTGATCACCACTTCAAACCTTTTGAACAAATGTTTATGCAATGTTGCCCCAGCGATATATAAAATCACGGAACTTTGAATAAAATGGATCAGTACGGTTTATTAATATGAAATCAATCGATATCCCGGCAATAAGACCTCCAAAACAAAACTTTGGATAAAACAAAAAAACCACGATATGTTTTTTTAAAACATTAGTTAAATGTAACAGTGCCCCTGAATTAATATGAAATATATCACCGATCGATCGCTATAATCCCTGCTATGCCATAGGCAATGACTAATAACTAAAAAAATTATTACTCGTATATTATATTTTGCGCGATTTTCTATCTTTCGTTCTTAAGAAGAAAAAACACATCATAGTTAGATAAGGAGAAGGCCATGGTTGGCGTTCGCAATCACTTTTAGATATACTTCTATTAAATGAAACAAAACTCACTGATAGGGACCTTTTTTCAATCTCGTGGTTTCGAGCCCGAAGTAATTAAATTGAGTGATATCCCAGCGAATAATTAAATTGTGTGTTATCCCAGCAAACACGCGTAGTGTGCTCAACCAACGATCTTTAAGAGATTAAAAAAACACTAGTCCAAAAATAATATAAAAGAATTGTTTAATTTCAATTTAATTATTGTGAGCGAGAGCGTACCGACTAGTGCTCCCCGCTTGCACGTTCTCGTGTTTAATTGAGTAATATCCAAGCAACTACGGCAATGTGCTTAGATTTAGATTTTAGATTTTTTTGGATTTAACGTGATTTTTATAAACTTAATTTCATTAGTTTAAATTTAGCATGATTTTCAGAAGTGCGTATGGAACCAAATATTTGTGACATAGCAAATGCACAGATCTTCAAAACATTCCTACATTTTCATATATATATATATATAGATTTAATATGATTTTTATAAATTTATTTTATATGTTAAAATTTTCATATAATTTAATATGATTTTTATAAAATTATTTTATATGTTTAAATTTAGTATGATTTTCATAAGCTGTGCATGGAACCAAATATTTATGACTCCGTAAATGTGGAGATCTTCAAAACATTTCTACATTCTCATTACATCATCTCAATAAAAACTTAAAATGTCCAAAAATACACCCCCCATTATAAAGATCTTACTTATTATGAGATTAAAACATTCAGAAACGCTCATAAGAGGTTTATATCATTCCACATATATAGTCTCTATTTCACTGAATTTAAACCACTATTAACCATACACATTATTAACCATTAAACCTTTTTCAAAATATTATAATTTTAATTAAAGGTATTTTCCGGCCATATTGGAGATGTGCTTACCACGTCGAAACTACCCATTTTTACAATAAATTTTAAGGCTGTGTTTCCGTGTTTTCCTTGCAGGATAGTCTGTCTCGGATATCCATTGCATTTGGGGAGTGGGGCCACTGTCTCTTCATCATCTGTTCTCCTCCTTCAAGTCTCCACTCAAACGCATCATATATGAGCTGGATTTGCTTCAATTCCAAGAATCTTCTGGGAACTTCGTTAACGTTCAAGCCTTTCACACTTTACCTGCTGTCTATATTAGATCATATTTATTTAATTGATAACTAAGGAAGGAATTAATTGAGAGAAGTTCGATTATCTAAACAAATCGCCAAAGTCCAGGATGTTCCGTTAAATCCGTTTTTTATTGATTATAATTTATAAAAATATATTACATAATATTGTTTTATAAATAGCAATTAAGTCATATCCACTTTTTTTTTAAGATTAGTTTGTTGGAACTGCAGAGATTACTCATGGAGGCAGGACCTTTTTTATTGATTATTATTTTTAAAAATATATTACATAACATTGTTTTATAAATAGCAATCAAGTCATACCCAGGTTTCCTTAAGATTAGTTTGTTGGAACTATGGAAGTTACCCATGGAGATGAGGCCCTGGGTTAGGGCCTATTGCGGAAAATAGAGACATAATTTGCCTCATCGAAATCAATGGGCATGAAGGGTGCAAGACACCTTTGTTTGAAGGATACTTGAAGATGGCAGTGTGGAACAAGGGAGCGGGGAATGGCAAAGGGCATGGGGTATCATGGTTTTAGTAAAAGAAAAAGAAGGTCGTCTCGTTCAATTAGAAAAAGAAGACTCAAATAAGCAATTCATTTGGTTTAAAATATCAAAAAATGGAAACTACATCAGAATTGCAGTGTGCTATTTTGCGCCATATGTTTCAAAAATCTACAAAGGTAGAGGGTTTGACCACAAAGATCCATTTGCAGCGTTAAAAGCGGATATTGCAACATATTCGCAACTAGGTGAAGTGCTTATAGTGGGTGATTTCAATGCTAGGACTACAAATGAGCAAGCTAGCATTCTTTGTTGTAAAGATGATTGTGACCCTATTTGGCTTACAGGAGAAATTAATCATCAATGGGAAAGAATTTCAGACGACAAGGGCTGCAATCTCTTTGGTGAAAAATTGCTTACTCTATGTGTGGCCTTTGATTTAGTCATTTGTAATGGCTTGACTAGATGGGCAAAGTCTGGTAATGTCACTTGCAATACTTACAATGGAGCAAGTGTGTTAGATTATGTAATTTGCTCGCATGGTTTGTGTGAGAAAATGGAAGAAGTTTTGGTTGGAGATCAGCTGTGGGATTTGAAATCAGATCACAAGCGAATTTACTTATGTTTCTCTTGGATTGGAAAGAAACAACTATAGTAAAAAATTCAGCATGTCCAACAAAATCTCCCACAGGGCAGAATTCTTTTGACCCCAGAAAATTGTAATAACTTCAAAATGACGCCAGAGAGGCTCTTTGAGAAGGAAAAAATTACAATTCATAGCCTTCATAGTCATGAATTAACACATTTAATTCAATGCGCACTTCCAAATTGCAAAACAACAAAAATTAAGAAGTCTAAAACAAATTGCTTTATGATTAATGCTTGGTTTGACAAGGAATGCAAAAAGGCAAGGAGAATGTGGAAAGATTCAAACAAGAATAACATAAAGCTCAAATCTTCCATGCAGTTATTAAGTAAGAAAAAGGTTGAGTTCATGGTTTCAAGGAGGGAAAAACTAATCTTCCTTGGGAATAATAATCCCAAATTATTTTGGAAGGAGCTTCAACCAAAAAGGATACAAATTGGAAATAATATTACAACTTCTAATTGGTTTGACTATGCAAGACAACTCTATGAGCAGGTTCCCAAAGTTTACCCTCCCCCCTTGGTCAACACTGATACTGAACTCTTCACGGTACAAGAGGTAGAGATGGGTATCAAGAAGTTGGGTCTTGGAAAAGGAAAAGACTTAGCTGAACTCCAAGCAGAATATATAAAGTGGAGCTAAAAGGTTTTTGCACCTCACATTAAAAAAATCTTCAACAACATCATACAATAAGGGCTCCCCACAGGTTGGACAACTAGCCTGGCAATACCTCTTTTCAAGAGCGATGAAGTCAATAATCCCTCCAAGTATAAGACCATCATGATAAACCCTTTGTTTGAAAATCTATTTGGAAGCACGCTAGGAAAAAAAAATAGTAAGTGGGCAGAAGAAAGAGATAAGCGTGCTAAAGGGAAAGCAGGTTTTAGACCTAAACATTTTATAGTTGATCGTTGCATAACTTTAAGACACGTCATTGAAAAAGTTTGGGAGAAAAAGGAAGAATTCTTTTGTTGTTTTTTTGATTTCAGAAAAGTGTTTGACTCGGTTCCTAAGGGTAAACTTTGGCAGAGAATGGAGGAACTTGGGGTTCCTAAACATTTGAGAGCAGATGTGCATAGGCTGTATGAAGAGGTGAAAGTCAAAATTAGAACTTTAGTGGGAATTTCTGAAAGTTTTAGAAGTGATATCGGGGTCAAGCAAGGTTGCCCACTATCTCCTACCCTTTTTGGTTTATATATCGACACGCTTGAGGAATGGTTAAATTTGCAAGGGGGTGATGGTATCTATTTGTGCAAGTTTGTTATAAGGCTTCTTTTGTATGCAGATAATCTTATTCTGATTGCTAAATCGGCTCTTGGTTTGCAAGATCACTTACTATCCCTTGAGCATTTTTGTAGAAGTGTGGGGATGCAAGTCAATATCAGAAAAACGAAAGTAGTGGTCTTCTCTAAGAAAAGAAAACATAACCAACATAATTTCTACTTTGGAGGTAACATTCTGGAAGAAGTTGCAGATTACAAGTACCTCAGAATTGACTTCAACAAAAATCTAAGATGAAATGGTTGTAGAAAGAAAAGAACTTTGGTGGGTTGGAAAGCATTTTATGCTTTTCAAAATACGTGTAGAGAGACAGAGTTATGGTTCAGGAAGACCACTCAAACTCTTTTTGGGCTTCTAGTGATTCTGGTGATTCTCTATGGTTGTGAATTGTGGGCTAGCAGTACCTCTGGCATGCAATGGAGACAAATTGAGAAAATTCTAAAGCATTTGATTACAAACAAATTTAAGATTAGAAGTGCAGTTCCTTATGATATCTTGTTAAGTGAAACAGGGACTGCTCCTATTGAAGCAATTGCTATGGTGTGAGTCATAAGGTATTTAAAAAAATGAGGTAACGGAAGAGGGTAGATGGCCTAAGGTTGTCTTTAATGATAGATTGTGCAAAAGAAAAAAAATAGGGATGCAACAAAATAAAAAATGGTTTAGTAAATGGGGTATTTGCTTGAAAGCGTGTCCCATAAACAACAAAGAGATAAAAACTTTTGTTATGGAAAAGTTCCAAAAACATACTTAGGATAAGGAGCTAGGAAAAAAGAAAAATTACTATATTGAAGTGTTTTATCCCACTCATAATTATCAACCAAAAGCATACATAGAGGCCAATATCTCTTGGAAAGGAAAAAATTTTATTGCTCAGTTAAGGACTAGTTCTCATCAACTCCGTTGTGAAACAGGGAACTGGAAAAATCCAAAGGAGGTGTGGGAGGAAAGGGTATGAATTTTTTGTTCTTTCGGAAAAGTGGAAACAAAAAAAAAAAATCATTTTAGAATGTGAGGCCTTCAAAGACAACAGGGAAAGTTATGCAGATATGCTCGCAGCTAGCTCTTTGGATAATCTATTTAGCGAGGGGTTTGTCAAGAAGCTGGGAGCATTTATTGTGAAGCTTCATAGAAAAAGGGCTAAATATATCAAGAAAATGAAGAAGAAATATGTCCCATAGGCTATCTTTAGCCTCATGGGCGTTAAAATAATTACTTTCTTTCTTTCTGTAAACATGTGAGACTACCACTTGTAACATATATATTTTAAAGCCATAAATAATTTCGATGGCATTCACCTTTACATTGTTGCATGAATGGTAGAAAATATTTTGATTTTTAGAGATGGTTGCTTTAGAAAATTAAGTTGAATATTTAAATAAATGGCAATGCTATAACTTAATTGATATGCATTTCAATTTTTTTTCTCAATCTTAATACAAATAATTTGTCACAAAATCAATTATAGATCTTGTATGTTTTTAAAACCCTTTACTCAATCATAGCAAAAGCCTGGCCACTTACCTTCAAATTAAATATCTTTTTTAATAAATCTAGATTGACTCAATTTTAATGTTAAATAAAAGAAAGATGACCTTATCAATGAAGTTTTTGGATGTTTGTAAAGGGATATTTTTTTTTTCTAATGTGGAATAAAAGAAATATTGGCTCGTTAATGAAAATTTTGGATGTTTATAAGGAGATAATTTATTTTTCTAGCTAGTAAATAGTTTTTATTATCATTTTTATTCTATAAAATTTGAATTTAAAAGTTTGAAACATAACGTTAGAGGGGTGATACATTCATCCCATGTGGATATGGAGTCTTTCCTGGTGTCATCCAAATATGTAAAAACATTAAACAAAAGCTATTGTTATACCCAAACTAAAAGAATCTATAATGTAATCTAGAAACTTATGAAATGTTTATAAGGAGGGATTATTTTAATTCACTATACGTGAGTGCGTGGTACATGAAATGAAAGAACAAATTATATTATAGTATTAGTGGTAGAAGCTGACACTGATGCATCACCAGATTGGGGGAGTTATCGTAGACCATAGCAATTGCAAAAAACAAATAATTAGATACATATAGAACAAATATAGAAACACACACACACACAAATATATATAATGAAGAATGCAAAGATGATCAAGATAATAACATTCACCTTAAAACAATGTTATATATTGGCATCTATCCGGGCATAGAAATTATGTCCACAATTAGTACATCTATGAGACTCACATGAGCTTCCATGTGGTCTCTCATAATTGAACAATGTTGTAGAATCTGATGGTCCAACCCCTCTATTGACATCACTTGTTGGTAACTCCTAGCAAAACGATGTTAAAAAGGTGTCATTCTACACTAGGGTGAGATTCAAGGTAGTTATTTCCATCTTAGTTTCAATAATGCTATCCACTATTGAACAATGGTAGTCAGGGGATATTAGACCATCATATGGGTGGATTAGGACTTAATGCTAGGTTTCAAAACATATTTTTTAAATATTATGGATAGCCACGACCAACCCCCTAGAATTCTCCCATCTCGAAGTAGCTAACATGGATTTCATAGTCAAAATTCTACCCATAATATCCTCAAGAAATACATATATACCTCAACATTATTACAAGGGTGTTTATAAAAAACCATGAACCCCTATCCATCCAATAATCTTGAAATGACTAGTAGGTGTACTAATCCATACAAATCCATTCTTTGTTGACTATAAAAGGATGATTTTTTATTGGTTTGGTGAAAAATGACAACAAATCTTGTTTGGTAATGTTCAGGTCCTTAATATGGTTTTTATTTAGACCAACTATATAATATTCATACATCATATCCCCGTAATTGAAAATATTAGTTAATAAGCCTTTGGCAATAGAGATGGGAAATACAATTTAGTTTAGAGAACTAACGAGAGAAAATAATGAGGACTTTCTAGTGTTTTGGAGATCACGTGTGAATGTCCTCAAAGTAGCGAGGATGCATCAATTTTAGCATTGAGATTTCTTTGTTCTTTGTTGAGTTTTGGTTGTTCTAAGTTGTGGTTCGGTGATGGCGAGGTTGGGTTCTCACTAGGCATCATGCAAACCAAGTCTCCTACAATTTAATATGGCGTTTATGCTTAGGGTATCATTTTTTTTTATTACTTCAATTTTAAACCAAATTTGAATAAAAAATAAGAAAAAGAAAAAGAATCAAAGAAATTCCATTGGAAGTCTTACCTAGAATCCAAAGAAGAACTAATTCATTGACTTGGCACATAATGTAGACCAAGGATGAAAACTTTGGCTTAAGAATAACTAAACATGTGTTGTAGTTCGATATTGTACAACAAAATGGGTTGCGCTAGGTATGGATGCATATTCCTAAGAAGACATGTGTTTTCCTAGAAACATACACACATTTATAGGAATGTGCGAATGCTTTTGATCCATGTTGATGTAGAACCCTAGTTATTGTCATAATTGGTGATTTAGGGCTTCTTAACTATTAATGCCTATTAAGACGTGCATGCTCCTAGGATAGGATATGTGTTTCTGTAAGCATGCATTTATGATGCCCCATTTCCAGTTTTAGGGCCATCCTTAGCAAGTGAGTGCCCTTCATTATTTATATTGTTAAGAGAAAGTGTATATGTAGTAATTTTCCAAAACATATATGTACTTTTCCACATTTTCTTATAAACTCTATCTTAATAATTGTGCATGTCCCTTGAGTGCAAATTTGTTTATTGTTACATCAACATATCCTAGAATCTCGGAGCATTTACTTTTTTCTTAATAAGAGTTTATCTATGGTGTAAGTAGTGTTCACTTCTTTCATCTTAAGAATCATATTCTTTTAAACTTATATAGGTGGTTCTTTCGGGTTTTCATAACTTTGATCAAAATTACAAATATCCATTCTTGCTTAATTTAGCTTAATTATTCAATGTTTTGGATCTTTTTTAAGCTTATTTTCTTGTAGAATTTGTCTAAAATCCAATAAGGATTATTGGAATTGTAAGTTTAATCTACGTAATCTACAAAGTCTAGGTGACCTCTAGATTTTTGAAGATGTTGAGTCCATTAATACATTCAAAAATGAATTTCAAATAATGAAAAATCACATATTTTCTTTTACATTTTCATTTGTTAATAAATATAACTCTCCACCTTATAAAACATATATCCAACATTTCCTACTTTTAATAACTTTATATTTATTTATAAATATTTTTCCTAAATTTTATCATTATTATTTATATATTTATAGATTAAAAAATATACTTTATCCCCACTTTTTAACCAAACTAATTACCAGTATTCTTAATATTCTACTTTTTTCATTTTCATGTTTGTATGCCTCCTTTTCTTTCATTTTTTATGATACATTTTATATGTATGCATGATTAGATACCTCCCTTTCTCACCTATATTCTTAAAAATAAAAGTTATGGAAACCAATTTAAAAATTAAGTTGTCTTTAGTGCGACTTTTTGGAAGCTTTTTTTGGGATTTTTTCTGGTGTAATTTCTCTAAAATCCGACAAGAATTCATTGCAATCACAAGTTTGATAAGTAACATTTGCACAATAGAAGTGCCCTATGGATTTTCCATAGTGTTGAATCCATATATACAATGAAAAAACTAGTTTAAATAACACAAGTCAAAATTCCACTATAAATTCTTCCAATAAATTTCAATACCAAAAATTCTAAAAAATCACACTAAAAACAATAAAAAAACCATAATTAAAAACGCTAGTTATCACATTAACATTAGTATTTTCTTTCTTTCTTTCTTTCGATAAAAAATAACCACGTTACACTCGGGATTTGAACTCCATCAAACTAATATGAGAAAGCCACTTTTGGCCATCGCAATTACTCATTGCTATAGTTTGTAACAAGTACCGACATAGCGTTGGTTTTTGCAATTTTTTCTCACTCATCGAGGCCAAAGGATTCTGTCATGGGCAAATTGATGTTCCGCGCGTGCAAATAATTAAGCAAATATCCCAGCAACCGAGCGTAATAGGCGCAAGTTCCCACCGACAATCTTTAAAAGATTTTTCTAAACTAATCCAACATTATTATAAAAAAGTTGTTTAATTTCATTTTCTAATTTTCAACACCAAACGATTACGAGTTTGCCCCAAGTAATGCTCCTCGCTTGCACATTCACGTGTTGAATTGAATAATATCCAAGCAACTACGGTGTTGTGCCCCAAAATATTGGGAAATTATTATTTACTACTGCAATAATATTATTTACTATTTCAATATTAATATAAACAAATTAATTTAATTTTAAGGTAATTTAAATGGTAATTGTCGTGATAATGAAGTGTTATGTATTATATCAATTTAGATTTAGATTTTATTTATTCATTTGTGTCTACAGAATGATTATAGGTAGTTACTTAGAGGTAACAATGGTAGTAGTCAAAATTGCTTCAATGTCACATGAAATACAAAAGCGGCCCTATTGCCAATTCTTGTAGTTACAAAATATATATCGGGTTAGTTGTATATATATATATGTGCTGTGTGTGTAGGTGTGTGTGTATATATATATATATAATATATATATATATATATATATATATATAATTTTTTTCGTAGATTTAGTAAATTTTTTTATATAACTTTTAGATTTATTACGATTTTCATAAAGCTTTGAGCCAATAAGTGTTTGTGCTTTGGTATGGCTATAATTTTTTCAAAGCAATTTTACATTCTCATTATGTGTTCTTAGGGTGGAGATGTGTGGAGATTCAATCCCATTATATGATCTCATTAAGAAATAGAATAACACAACCATATTAGTAAATGTGGTTGACATACATCACTGATATACATTGATCGACGACATTTTCATACATTCATTAACATATAAAAGGGGGGCAATGCTACAATTTGGCATATATCAACGACATTTATTAATGTGGTTATGCTAGTTTTCAACCAATGTGTAATATGAGGAGGATTAATAGGCAATGATTGAATATGGTTGACTATGGTTAAATCTATTTAAGTTATGGTTGAGGAGGGTTTATTATGGTCAACATATAGTTGACTATGGATTATCATGCTTGTCCACATCAGACTATACTTTACTACGATAGATAATTATTCACAATGACTAACCACGATTGACCATGGTTGTCCATGTTTGATCATGGTTGATGATGTTTAACCATGCCTAACTATGGTTGGGCATGATGCCCATCGTTTGACCATGTTGATCATGGACGAACATGGTTTGACATATTTGGCCATGGATGACCATATTTTTCTATGATAGATTATGGTTTCCCACGTTGACAATGATTGACAATGTTCAGCCATAGAAAACATGGTTGATCATGTTTGATTATTCTTACCAATCTTGACCATAGTTGGTGATTAGGAGTGGGTAGAGCATGGATTGGTATAGGTTGAGTATGATTGACGAGAAACGAACATCGATGATCATCGTTGACCAAGGTTTACCATGGTTGACTATGGCTAAATAAAGTTGTTTATGGTTGAACATGGGTGACAATTAGCGATAATGTTTGATCATGGCTAAGTGTGTTTAATCATGTTTGAACATAGTTGTGCTAGTCAAACAAGGTTAAATATAGTCAACATATTATTTACAATGGATGTACATGGTTGATCAATAAAACTGCAAGGGATTATGAACATAAGGGAATAATATTTAACCCAAGGGATTAATAGTATAAACCCAAGGTATATAAACCGGAAGATAAATATTATAAACCATAAAATAAACGTGGTTGACCAAGGTTGATTTTCATATTGAGACAATCCTTCTCACAATGCGACATTGGAACATGGTTGACCATGATTAGTCATGATTTATTTTCATATAAACAATGTTTTTCCCAATGTGATGTTGGAGCATGGATGCCCATGGTTGACTTTCATATTGAGACAATCATTGTCACACTGCGACATTGGAACATGGCCAACCATGGTTGATTATCATATTGAGACAATACTTGTGGAAATGCGGCATTTGACCATGGTTGACTATGATTGGTTGGGATATAAACCTAAGTGAAAAATATTATACTCTAGGAATATGAACCCTTAGATTAATAAACCTAAAGGATTGATATTATAAACCCAAGGGGTTAAAATTATAAACTTAAATTATATCAACCATAAGTTAAATAATATAAACCCTAAAATAAACATGGTAACCATGGTTGATTTCCATAATGAGACAATCCTTGTCACATTGCAACATTGGAACATGCATGACCATGATTGATTTTCATATTGAGACAATATTTGTCACAATGCCACGTTTGACCATGGTTGATTTTCATATTGAAATCTTGGTCACAATGTGACATTTGACCATGCTTGATATTATAAAGGCAAGGGAATAATAATCCCAAGGGATTGATATTATAAACCAAAGGGATTAATACTAAAACACCAATGGATTATGAACCCAGGAGAATAATATTAAATCCAAGGGCCTAATATTATAAACCCAAGGTATATAAACCTTAAGATAAATATTATAAACACTAAAATAAACATGGTTGACCATGGTTGATTTTCATATTCAGACAATCCTTGTCATAATGCGACATTGGACCATGTTTGAACTTGCTTAACCATGGTTGATTTTCATGTCAAGAAAATCTTTGTCACAATGTGACGTTCAACTATGGTTGACCATGATTGACCACGGATGACCATGTTTGATTTTATAAAACATGGTTGACCATGATTGACCAATGTTGACCATGTTAGACCATGGTTGACCATGATAACCATATTGAGTCCATATTTCTCATAATGCAGCGTTGGACCATGGTTGAAATAACCTTTGCCACAATGCGACATTCAACCATGATATACCATGATTGAGTTTATAAAACATGGTTGACCATCATGGATATTATAAACCCAATGGAATAATATTAAACCCTAGGAATATGAACCATTTGATTAATAAACCCATCGGATTGATATTATAAATCCAAGGGATAAAAAATATAAACCCAATGAATATAAAACCTAAGATAAATATTACAGACCCTAAAATAAACATGGTTGACCATGATTGATTTTCATATTGAGATAATCTTTGTCACAGTGCAACATAGGAACATGGTTGACCATGGTTGATTTTCATATCAAGACAATATTTATGGTAATAAAAATATTATTAAATATTATAAACCCAATGGAATAATAAACCCAAGAGATGAATGCTAAAACCCTAAGGGATTATGAACCCAAGGGAATAATATTAAACCCAAGGCATTAATATTAGAAACCCAAGGTATATAAACTGAAAGATATATATTATAAACCATAAAATATACTTGGTTGACCATGGTTGATTTTCATATTGAAACAATCCTTATCACAATGCGATGTTGGACCATGCTTGACCATGATTGATTTTTCATATAAACAATCTTCATCTCAATGTGACATTGGCACATGGTTTCCCATGGTTGATTTTCATATTGAGTAAATCTTTGGCACATTGTGACGTTGGAACATGGTTGACCATGAATGATTTTATAAAACATGGTTGACCATTGTCGATTTTCATAATGTGACAATCTTTGTCACAATGTGACAATCTTTGTCACAATGTGACATTTCACCATCGTTGAACATTATCGCCCATGGTTGACCATGATTGATATTATAAAGCCAAGAGAATAATAAACCCAAGGGATTGATATTATAAAGAGAAGTGAATAATAAGCCCAAGGGGTTAATATTAAAACCAAGTTTGTCAAAATAATCGTCATTGATTTTCATATTGACACAATCTTTGTCAAAATGTGACGTTAGACCATGGTTCACGATGATTGACTTTATAAAACATGGGTGAGCATGGTTGACCATGATTGATTTTCATATCAAGACAATCTTTGTCATAATGCAATGTTGGACCATGATTGACCATGGTTGATTTTCATATTGACACAATCTTTCTCACAATGTGACGTTGCGCCATGGTTGACCATGGTTGATATTATAAACCAAGGGATTAAAACTAAGACCCCAAGTGATTTTAAACCCAAGGGAATAATATAAACTAAAGTTATATAAACCCTAAGATAAATATTATAAACCCTTAAATAAATATGCTTGGCGATGGTTGATTTTCATATTGATACAATCTTTATCACAATGTGACCTTGGACCGTGCTCGACCATAGTTGAACCCTTACATTAATAAACTCGAGGGATTGATATTACAAACCCAAGGGATCAATACTAAAACACTAAGGGATCATGAACCCAAGGGAATAAATATAAACCTAAGGGATCAATATTATAAACCCAAGGTATATAAACCCTAAGATAAATATTATAAACCCTAAAATCAACATGTTTGACCATGGTTGACTATGTTTTTTTTATATATATTAAGACAATCCTTCTCACAATGCGATGATGGACCATGATTGACCATAGTTCACCATAGTTAATTCTATAAAACATGGTTGACCATGGTCAAGAAATATTTAATGTTAAGAGAAATATCAATCTTTGATTTGTTAATTACTATTAATAATATTTTATAATATTTCAAAAAGTTTAAATTCCTACCATCTACCTTTAGTTATTGATAAATATATTCGAATATTGGAAACTAAATTACAAAATAAACAAACATACTAAAACAAATATTTTATGAATATTCAATAGAAGTACTTTTTTATGAATATTTAATAAAGATTAAATCACTTTCATCTACTATATATTAAAAATCAACTTCGAAAATTAAATTATAAAAATAACAAACATAATTCATAACAATATTTTATTAATATTCAATTTAATTTATTTTTTTCCATTCATTAACAAATATTAACATTAAAAATTAAATTATAATTATTACTAATTAAATACCAATAGTTTTAAGATCGAATTTTAAATTTATTTAAGTAAAGTTTTTAAAAATATTAATTTTTTTAATATAATTAAGAACATTACCAACTATGTTTAATTAAATCTGCAGTTATTAATTAATATTTGTGAAATTAATAAGAATTTTTTATTCAAATATGAAATTAAAATGCCCTATTAAATATTTCATTAATATAAGCACACATATATAAAATAGTTAAATTGTAAAATATTCAAAATTATTTTAAACTTACTAATTTTTTATATAATAAAATATTTCAAAATATTTATTAATTAAATGAATTATGTTTATTTATAATTACATAGAGTTTATATTTATTTTAAATTATTATTAAATAGAGTTATTTATTTAAAATATAGCAATGTAAATTTTGATATTTGAAATCAATATTTTTAGGATTTAATATTAAATTTTGGGGTATCTAAAACATCCAATAAAATTATTTATTTAACAAAGGAAAATGTATTGTATGTAATTATTTAAAATAATTAAAATAAAAACAAAAATATCACTATATATATATAATGATTCAATTTCAATTTAAAAAATGAAATTAATTGTCATGAACAACTTCCAATCTAGATTATCGTTGTTAAACTTCAAGATTTTCGGTGCCTTAGAGATTTTTTATGATGTTGAATCAATTTCCACCATCAAAAACATGATTCAAACACTGCTAATGGGATATTTTTTGAATTTCTTTTGGCCACATTCCAGTGATTTCTAACCATCCAGGAAATTCCTCTGCCTTAGTAGAGTATGCCAAACTATAACATCACAACAATTACACGATCTAGAGGATCCATTATGAGATGAAATCCACTACACATTTTTTATATTACACAATCCGAAAGATCCATTATGAGATTAAGTCCACTGCACATTTTTTATACGGTGTATAAATTCTAGCCATGGATAATACTACAGAGGAAACATATTCCCCACTGATTAAATCTTCACACAATTTAAAAGGTCAACTAAATTTCATCCAATATATAAACACCTTTGACAAATTAACCATATTCACTAATATAGCTTAGTTGTGCTAATTAATGATGTTTAATTTGTCGAAGGTGTTTATATATGGATGTCACATGGATTAATGATGTATCAAGAAGAAACAATGGAAGACGACTTGTCAACATGATGACATGTGTGATGTGGAAGATGTAGCAAGCTCACCGAACGAAAGATTGATAAGTGGCAACATGAGATGACATGGAGGATGATGTGGTAGTGTTTTATGCCAGATGACATGGTAGTAAGGTAGGGTGTCATGTGGCATGTGCAATCAACCTTTTTGGATGGCCAATTGGGACAAATTTGGGTGACATGTCACACCACTCAGAGAGTATTACATGGCATGATGTCATCATGCTGTCGTTAGCATTAGATTGGCTATGGACTGGTCAGGACCAAGTCACACGGCATGGTTATATGAGAAAAGGGGAAATTCCAAATGGCTACCGAGGACGACCTAGTAACTAAAATAAATCATATAGAGATTTGAATGTCAGCACCAAAATTGCTCCACATTGGCCCCAAACTTGATTTACATTAGCCCTAATGATGGCTCTACAACATCCAAAAATGTGTGTGTGTGTTTTTGATACAATGGATGTGTAATGATTTGGTCTAATACATTATAGAAAGTGTGGCTCTATTTCCAAGCACAAAGGTTTTTGGTTTTATTGTGTTGTGGAGTATTGGTTTATCTTTCGACATTATGGATCCGGTCCGAGATTGAATTTATAGGTGGATCGCATTGTCAAGTATTGGATTGTTGTTGGCAAATGGCTTTTGATTTGAGATAAAACACGTGGCACAGTATTTAAGCGCGAAGGTTTTTGACTATGTCGTCAGGTTGATTCGTAGCTTATCATTGGCATGGTTGACCATCTGAGCCACAAAAAATAGTGTGGCACAGTGGTTAAGTGCGAAGAATGTTGGCTTTAACATGAGGTAAATTCATGTCTTATCATTGGCATTTTGTTTTGGTTTTAGATTATTTTTGGTGTGTGGACTGGCTATACCAAAACAACTTATCGACACCAGACATAAAAAGAAAACAGAACAACGGAATTGGTACTTAGTTTTGTTGCACTACAAGTGGTCACGAGTTTGAGTCCTATTAGTTTTTCCAATTTTTTATTATTATTTGGAAGTGCATTTTGTTGAATCTTCATTAAAACTAGCAAGGTGCATTTGGTCCAACACACACCATGAAAGTCCATTTCATTTAACTATTACTTTTAATAATGTTTTGTAGGTCATTTTGAAGCCCAAATTGATTTTTGAAAAGGGAAAATGGCAAGATTTGTTTTGTAATTTGAAAGGTTGTCATGAAAATTTAGGAAGACAAGTTTTTGAGGGAAAGAGGCTATATTTACTTTTTTGTTGTCAAAATGTTCTAGGTATTATGAACAAGTTTAGCCTTGGTACAATAAATGGAGAATATTCTACTATTAATGATTGAAGAACATGTTAGCATTGCATTGATATGATCATATGTGTAAGAAGAATTTATTATTGTTGAGCTTATGGATCTGGTTTGAAATATAGTGAAAAGTGGTCCACTATGTCTTGGTGAAGGAGGTGGGTGTCTCTATTAAAATTTTTCCCCAATATGGTTGGACCCCATAGCAAGTTGATGCTTACAAATTACAAAGGTTTGTGCCCTAATAAAGTTCGAACTTATACCAAGTTGGTGCTTGTATAATTAAGAGGTTGGTGCCTCTATCAGGTTGGATCCTATAGCAAGTTGGTGCTAGTGGATTTCAAACATTGGTGCCTTAATCATGTTGGATCCTATAGCAAGTTGGTGATTGCATATTTTTTGGGGGTTCATGCCTACAAACTTATGTAATCAAGGATTGAGGAAAAGAAGAATATTTGTAGTTTTTCTCTTGCAAGGGTTTCCATGTACATATGATGTTCATGTGTATTGATGTGATGATTAATTTTATTGATGCTCTCTTATACTTCCATTATGTTAAATTATGATTTTTTTTTTTTAATTAGTTAAATTGTCCATTACATTGATTCACCTGCCCCCTTTGAGTGTAATCGTAATTCTAACACAATTTTTGGTGAGATCTTAAGTTTGTTTAATTTAAAATGTGTTTTTGAATGCATAAAAAACCATTCAACATATTGGAAAACCACTGTGACAACAAAACGATGCAAATTCCATAGCTCAAACTTGTGTTTCCAACAAATTTGTACCTCTCACAAAATTAACTAGAAAATATGCAAAAGAAGCCCAAATGTAAAAGAGTTAGATAAATACTCATCCAATGTACTCCTCTTCTACTTCCAAAACCATTGTGGAAATAAAATAAAATGATGAGAGAGGTTTGAATTTATTGCATTGCTCAAAGAGTTCGACACCACTCACCCATTGTAATTTTCTTCCACTTCGAAAGCCACTGTGGAAATAAATAAATTGATGAGAGAGATGAAAACATTATTGCACATGGACTACTCCTAGTCATTTTTACTCATACCTTAACTATTTTTCCTAAACAAATTGAATATTTTCTTACGCATGTCACCTAAAATTGAATATTTGAGAGAGTTCTACTGACATAGAATTAGACGTAACTTGATTATTCTAATTAGCTTTCTTTGAAATTTGTTTTGGTGATTTTTTTGTTGCTTTCATGTAATGGGTTGTACATCCTTAGTTAAACACCCATTGGGATCCACTTCAGGAATTTTACTTCTAATAGCTCTCCATTTGTCCTTGAAAATATTATTAAGTTGATATGCCATAATGTGGACATCATTACTAGGTGTATTATATTTCATTGGATTGGAAAATGTCAGCCCAAAATCCTATTGTAGTTGACCCTCCAAAGTTCTTGACCTTTCAAAACTTTGGAGCCCGTTTACTATGTCCATATCTATTACTCACATCCAAGGCTTAATTAGTTAGCCAAGCCTTTTGGATCCCTTCACAAGTCTAACATTCAAAGACTCAATGTTCATTTCTTATGCTTAAGCCATAGATCACGTGAAGTAGGCTTCCATGAGCTTAAAACTTATGACCCTGCGACATATTTCATTTTGGCTATGTCAAGTCACTAAGTCACAAATGAAAAATTGTGACCTTTCACTTAGCTTGCGACTTTGAGACCTCAACCTTATGAGGTCACTAGGTCGGAAGGTCGGAAAACCTTGCAGGGACAACCTTGTGACCTTTGTGATCTTGTGACTTTGCGACCTCATGCGAGAGGTCACTAGGTCACTTGGGTCGCTAAGTTGAGAAAGGGTAATTCCACTTCCCATGCAAACTTTGCAAGCCCCGCATGTGGACTTTTCTTATAAATTGGCCAATCGACCGATCATTTGGTCATTTCAGTTGGTCACTCATGGGATAGAGAGGTTTGGAGATTTGGAGAGGTGCATGACCCTTTCAAGTAAGTGATTCTTCCTCTCCCCGGTTATCATTACTTGCTTCCATTCATCCCCTTCTTCTGCCCCTAACCCTGCATCTTCCCAATGTAGGGTGTTTATCTAAGGTTCACAAACCATTTCAGCTTGAAACCCCTAGCCAAGCCATTCATCCCCCTAAGCACTTTTCTTCCCAGCCACTTAGTCTCATCTCTTCCCTAATCCTACCCTCTCAGTAATGAAGTTGTCTATACTAGTAGGTCCCTAGGGACTCATTTTGAGCCTTTGTTCTTTCGTGGAGTCATCCTGAGGAACAAGTCGCATGGCCAAAAGCCACGATAGAGAAAACTACGTGACTTAGTGACCCTCGCGACCTTGCAACCTCAACCATGACCTTGTGACCCATGTGACTTTGTGACCTTCCTTCATTGCAACCTATGTGACCTGACATCTCCTACAGCCTATGACTTTGCGAACTCTCTTAATCTATGAACTAACCTACTATAGTCATTAAGTCACATAGTTTATCTTCGTGACTCTACAACCCCCTGACCTATGAAATCTTGTGACTTATCTCACGCATAATTCCTCCCTGGGACCTTGCTAGGAGCTCTAAACTTGTGATTTATCTTTTCCTCTTAGTTTTAATTAGTCATGTTGTCTTTCTCATCATAGGACTATTTGTTTAACATGTCATGCGACGTCTATCTCGAGTGCATCTCAATCTCCTCTTTCTTTGGCGAGATGGCACCTCCAACAATTAAGCCTTCCAGGAAGAGCTCTAAAAGTAGCATATAGGAGAGCTACCAGAGCCCACCACCTCCTATTTATAGGGACACTGCATACAAACTCAATAAGAACACCAAGTACTCCTGGTTTTATATTTATGTAGATTTTTCTAAACAGGACATCCTTGAGAACCAAGAATACTTCTAGGTTTCTATCAACATCAAGAGGTTTAAGCTCCACAAAGTGGCCTCGCATCCTCTTATCTTTACATGCGCAGAAACCATCGGTTGGATTATATAGAACACAGACACAAATTGATGGGTAGTGAGGAATCATACAAGTGAACTTTTCACAGCCATCTCTTCGGTGAACGCTATTTCTTATTGCATGTTGTCGGAAAAGGAGGAAGAATTCAATACCCGATGGCTGTTAGGTTTTGTAATTCCAGCTAAAGACATTCTAAGGAATTGATGGCAAGACCCATCTAAATTCTGGGTAAAGAATGACCAAGTATACAAGACAGAGGGTCTAAAGAAAGTTTACTAACTCATTGCTACAATGATGAATGATTTGTACAATAGGCCTAACATTGATAACTTCCTCGAAACATGGGGTCCTATCATGTATATTGTCGCCACTAGAGGTACAATTTTAAACTAGGCCAATATCCTAGTTTATGAATTAAGGACTAATATAATTGTAGAAAAACATCTTGAGGTAGACAAATCATCATAATTCTACATGGCCTCGTACCTATTGGATATGTTTTGTGTAATATTCCATTTACACCATTGGAGCTACAACTAGATTACAATTACAGCAGAACCTGTACACTAGCACTATAAGATATTTTGCAACCCAAGTTATACAAGTGTACATGAGTCCACCTCTTAGATGTTCATCACTCCGTTATACCAATTTATTTTTGAAGAAGACCCTCCTTCCATGTTGAAGAGGGCCATAGGAACTCTCACTAAAGTGGCAGATTGGTTCCCTATCCAGGAGGGTACACTCATCAGGGTCTTTGGCTCATACCAAACCCATCACGTGCTTCCTATATTTGCCACATATAAAGTACTATTATAGGAGGTATGTTATCAAATTACCATAGGTTTTTTCAAAGACGTTGAGGAAAGGAAATAAGAAATCCTGACCCGCCTTTCCTCTCACTATTGGGGCATAAACGATTGAAAACTTTAAAGAAGTAGAAGCGAAAGTTTAGGAGTTTGTGACTTTGATCCACTTTACCTATGAGTCTGAAAGAATGGTAAAATCTCACTGCAAGAAGGAAAATTTAAATTGTTCATAGCAGCACACTATTCATCTCCATGAGGACAAAATTCGAAATTGGTACAACGCAACAAAGCAATTCAGCCCAAGCGAACAAAAAGAAAAGAGGATGAGTAAGCTGGGCATTCACAAGAAAATGTAAGCCTATAAGAGAGGTCAACCTCACTTAAGATAAAGAAAGAGCAACAAAAGGTAGCAGGGAAACTAAAGAAGCACAAAGGAAAATAAACAGAAGATCCCTCGAGCGACGAAGATGAGGGCCAAGATGATGAAACATTAGAGCAGAGAGATGAAACCTTATATGGGCATAATCAAGAGCTCAAGAGGAAAATATAAGAAGAGCTAAGATGGTCACATAAATGAGGATAACATTAGGTTGAAGACTAACCTGAGAAGAAACGACGGGAGGAATAAAGAAGGAAGGAACAATAAGAGGAGGAATGACTTAAAAAGAAAAGGACCAAATGGACCAAGAGGAAGAAGAAAAGAGAAGGAAGGAACAGAAAGAGAAGGAGGATAAAATAAAATAGGAAGAAGAGCTGAAGAAGAAACAAGAACAAGAAGAGAAAGAAAAGAAGATATGGGAGGAGGAACAAAGGAGGGTAGAGGAAGAAAATGAAAGAGAGGAAGAAGAGGAACTAAAAAAACAACTGGAAGAGGTCGACAAGAAATATCAGTAGTAGTCTATAAAACAACAACAACTCAATGAGAAAGCTAAAATTCTCCCAATAGATGTTCCCCCATCCACTCCCATCATCGGAGGGCATCTTCCTCTTAAGGAGCTGGGCATTCCTCATGAGGCAAAAGAGGATGTGCTGAACCTAACCAGGCTTACCTTCGATTAGGTAAATTGCAAGATCATGCTATAAAGAATGGAATATTATGCTGAGAACACCACAAATCATTTGTCTGTGACCATGGAGAACTAAATGGTCCTATATACCACGTAAAGCCTTAAATGATCACCTCGACTGGGACTGCCTTTATGACCGCAACTGAGTTGAATATTGGGAGAATGAGCAAGAAAATTGTAGAAGTCTAACGCAAGATCTATGCATATGAAAAAAGGGTCGCCAGAGTAGAAGAAGACAGAAGGAGGCCAAAGGAAGAGAGTACAACACTTCATTATGGCTTACTCAATCACAAAGGAATTGTAGGCCATAATCAAGGAAGAAGTTGAAACCCTGAGAGGAGCCATGAAAGTGGTTTATGAAAAGATGTCAAAGTTGCATCATATTGTGGCCCTATCCTAGCCATACAGGTCAACGCGAAAGAATAATCCTCCACGCTAAAAGAGGTCATTATAGTTCTAGACATTATTCATGAGTGGACAGACCAATATCTAGAGGCATTGATGATTCTACCAAAGAGATATTGTATTACCACCCAGAAAAACAAAGTCCAGCTACACATTAAGATCCAATCATGGGATAAGCTAGCTAGAGATGTTGACAATGTCTTTGCTTCTTACAAACGTCTTCTAAGTGGATTGGAGTTAGTGTCAGAGATTTATGAGGTTCCCTCTATTGGACCAGTTGGATAAGAGAGGAAGCAGGAGGAGATCCTACAGGAATTTCAACCATTTCTCGACACTTTCAGGCAGGTTTCCAACACAAGTGAATTACAGGTTACAAAGGAAAGAATTACATGATACGTTGTGGAACTGGTGAGGATGTAGATGAAGCTAGTAACTCTAGCCAATCAAAACAAGGTTAGTAGAAGCACTCTCATTCCGGATGCCCTTGAATTCCTCCATAGACATGATCATCCAAAGATAGCTCCAATAGCTATTGAATACAAGCTCTGACACACCTACCTCATGGAGCAACTACACATAGATGTTCCAAAATTATCTATTACTAAATTGATAGGGTAAAATTCGATTGTTTTGTTGAGAATAGAAAGATAGGATATATTAGAACAAAGTAGGAGTTTTAATAGTCATGAGGAAGTCCAAGAGTCATGCTAGACCAAAATTCACCCTCTTTTCTATAAATACACCCTCATGGCATATTGTAAAGGAATTTTAGCTCTAGACTTATTCTGGTGCATATTGTTTTAAGAAATTATGCTCTTTTAATAAATGCAAGGAGTAATAGTAGATTTCCACTGTTGGATTCGATGAAGACCTTCTATTTCGGTGCCATGAATATTATTAGCTTAATGAATTGGGATTTATTTTGATATTTGGCGTACCATCTCCTCATGTATCTTCGAGTTCTATGAGTTTCCTTTACAACACATCGATGGTATATGATGTGTTGACCTTATGCTTATGTTGATAAATTGCTTTATTGATATTGGCATAGTATCATTGTGGATTGTGCACTCACTTGTGTTTTAAATGCTTAACAATATTGAACTCATTCTTGGTTGTTAAGTTTATGCTTTCTCTATGCATGGTCTTATTTGAAGTCTTGCTAATGATTCTTTTATTAAGATTCATGCTTTGAAGTTTAGATATTTCTATTTATGGTATTTGTTTTATGGGGCATTCATCAGTTACTTGCTCGTGTTTGTTGAAGTTTATGTGTTACATTTTGTTGATATTCCCTTTCTTGTCCAAAGAAAACGTCAATAAACTATACGGTAGTTGGGCCTACTTACTAGACAAGATCCCTAAACAAACAGTATAGAGTCTAACTGGGATTCTGCACCGGGGAGATCCCCTAATTGTTGGTGGTAAATTCATGGTCGTCAACACATCCACAACCTAAATTTATTATTCTAACTATCTATCAAATCCACAGTTATTATGTTTTATTTCACATGAATACACTAATGAGCCATAGGGGCTTCCCCTTATTGACCAACATCTTACTGCATTGTGTGTCCGTGAGGGCTATTTTAGTCTATCACACATTCTGTGTGTTGGGCAGTTTGGAAGTCTCTGAATGGCTAGTGGCATCCTATGTTGGAACTGATTTCAACCAAGCATTGATGTCAAGGTCAAGGGGAGCCTTATGGTTATTGTAGTCTTCAAGTAGAGAATCATCATAGTAGTAGGTTTTTTGAAGAAGATAAAATGGTATATCTATGATGATTAGGGAATCGAAGTATTTAGAGGCATTTATGTATTAGGAGTTTAGCTTAGACTCTCTTGGATATGGGATAGTTGGATTATGTTTAGACAAATCTTTCCAATGATATGTTAAATTTTGGAAATCACCTCTTGGATTGAGAAATATTGTTGGTCAAAGATTGCAAATCAAAAGGAAAATATGCAAGGTTCCATCGCTCAAGGTTTTGCATAGACTTCGTGTTTCATGTAAAATTTCTTTGTTAAATAAAATTTTTACTTAATCATTTTTGGAGTAAGGTCAGGTTGTGCAAATTTTTATTAAGGTGTGACTTAGGCGAATCAGGCCTAGTCGGAAGTTGGGTTGCACAAATTCGACAGGATAACAAAGCTTTGACACTCGACCCTCGAAATTTGACCTATGTGTGACCTAGTGCAGGCGAAAGAATATTTAGTGGGTACTGGAAGGCGCACTTGACAGCCAAGCTCGGTTAATGGACCCTGAAAATTTTAAAGGGGCATAGAAGGTGCGCGTCAGGATGGAAGTGTCGAGTGGAAGTGAACCTGGAAACAATGAGGAATGTTTTCATTGGCCTATGGTGGATCCCTTGCTACACATAGGCCTAATGGGAGTATCCTAGAATTTTAAAGGAAAATGAAGGTGAAGGGATGAGACCATAAATGCTTAGACAACATGGCAGTAGGTGAAGGCATAAAATCTTGAATCCGATGGTTTTTCCCCTAGATATCTAATGAAGGAATTGGCGGCAATACACAAGGTCGAAGACGCTTTTCTCTCTCCTCATGGTAGGCACATGGAAAAATTTTATTTGTCGAGGTGGCGTCAGCATGATGTCGGTACAATGGGAAATGTGGTAGGAATATTTGGCATTTTTGGGTGGCCTAGTGGGCCAAATCTAGGTGACACATGTCACCACTTCATAGGCGCCATGTGGCATGGATGACATCAACATGACATCATCCTCCTAATAAGAGACCGAAATGTTTTGGGCAATGTATAAAGGAAATGATGGGATGACTAGGCATTGGGCTGTTAGGGCAGCTGTCAAACCCAATGAAAAAGGCTCGAGGAGGTCCCACAAGACGTGTAAGCCCGTAAGGCCTACCCCAGAAGAAAATAAAGGAATGCTTGGAACAGGAAGGGATGTTGGAGCATTCAGACATGAAGGAGTATGAGTTGGAATTAATATCTCATCTCGATGGGCTTTTGATTGGCTCATGGATGAACTAGGCAGACCCCATGAGACACGTAAACTTGTAATACTTAACTCAGAGGAAAAAAAGAACACTGGTAAACATTGTTGAGGTAACAAAGTTGGGATATGGATATTTTCTAACATTTGACAGTTTCGTTAAATGGCAGAAGGTTTGCCCAAGTATTTCTTTTGCGTTGCTTTTCATGGGTTTTAGTGACCAGGAGCCTATGGGCTATTTTCAATGAAAAATAGAAAGGGGCCTTGTTTTCTAGGTAAATCCTCTCTGCGGACATAGACAATCCCTCTAGCCCAATGAGTGGGTCTAGCAACCTAAGTGAAAATCTACCAAACACTTTCCTAAGTTGCAATTGAAAAGAGAAATGAAGAAGATGGCCTAACTCATTTTGATGTTATCTCAATCTCCTTTTTTGAAGACCTTGAATCACTTGCATCACGAGCTCGTTCTTACTGCTCACAATGTTTATGCACCTGTATAAGAGATCAAGAAAAACAAGGCATGCAAATGCAAACAACCTATTCAAAGGAAACCTACTTAACTGATCAAGGAATGTTAAGATAGATGATATAGGAGCATACACATTAACTCCAAGTCCAAGCTAATCTCTCCAAGTCCAAGCTAATCTCTCCAAGCACTCCTACAAACCAAATGAGTATCATATAGGCACAATATTAGCATAAGGATGCAAATAGGCATAGAACAACCATTGCAGAATGGAAGAGGGTGAATATATAGGTAGGGAAAGGGAGTTAGGATCTCTCCAAATATAGGAGTAGGACCTCATATCAAGGAGGTAGCTCACACTTATAAGACTAAGAGGCCAAGTTGGGAGAACGCGACCTCATCCAAACTCAACAACCTCTAGCTCGCCACTCTCGAAGCTTCTAAATCACGAACCTTCTCATCCTCTTTTGGAAAATTTCCTTTTTGGGATCATTGCGGGTATACAAGAAAATAGAGCGATGCCATCGAGGGTCGAGTATAATGCAATAGGCAACCATCACGGTTTTTAGTCTTATAAGAGTGATGATGCTCAAATTAGGGTCTAAAAGTTATTTCCTTTAGGGGAAGCTCAAGGCATTTTCCAATCAGTGTTTGAGGGAGGATCTGAGCTACATATATGGATGAGTACATTGCATTATGGTCATGTTTTGGGCACTTCAGGGTATGTCACAGGGAAGTACAGTAGGTGTGACAAAATATTGTCTAACAGATTCCCCCTAAAGCATGAAGGTAGAACGGGGAGTGATGGTTGAGATGATTTATGAGCTTTTTCAAGGACGAGAACAAACACTATCAGGAGACCTGTAAATCAAGGACACATATACATATACATATCTGATATCAAAACATGGATCTATGGTATGGACACATCCATCTAGATAAAAGGACTATATGAAAGGATCCATGGCATGGGCGCAACCATCCAAATGAGAAGGATCGTTTATAAATCTAATATCTGAGGTATGGACACAACCACCCATTATAGAAGGATCATCATAAGTGTAAATTCCCACGGTATGGTCACAACCATATGTATAGAAAAAACATGTGTATAATCATGAATAACACATAACTCCACGCAGCCTGAGTCATATCAGATAAGACTCAGGGTCTTGCGCTCCATCCCAAGCCAATCAAAGTACGAATTCTAACATGCAAACGAAGGTGTCGAAGTTGAACATGCTAGAAAACCACCTGATTACAGGCCAATGATGTGGACCTTTAACACGCATGGGAGAAACTACTAATAATGAAAATGGCTCTCAAGGTACAATGGTACAATCCATGAATGTGATAATCAAGTTGAAGTAAAACACTCATGGAATCACCCGATCAAAGGCCAATGATGGAAACCTATCGTTGGATATGAAGAACTTTCCATTAAGGCATGCAAGTTGTAAGGTACTGAAAGGGAGTCCCTAAGTCATCTTCTTGAATAATGAGCTGAAGTAGACAGGAATGTTGGAAATAGTATTGAGAGGGGGGCTGAGTCATTATTATCAAATCATTAACTTTTTCATTTCATACTCAGATTTTTATATGCTACTTCAATGAAGGTAACTCGCGTGTACACGTAACTGTCTTTAAAGCAACCAACATTTACCCATCAAACTTATGATTCAGTTAATTCATCATATGTTCATCTTTAATCAGTTTAACCATATAAAAAGTAACCATGTGCAGTAATAACAAAACAAATCATCACACATAAGCAACACACATGAACACCAAGATTTAAGCTGGAAAACCAATGCGAGACAAAATCCACCTGTTGCCATCTTCTTTTAATATAAGAAAAACTTGTTTACAACCTTGTACTGGTGCAGACTCATACCAGTACGTAGGCACCCACCTGAAGAAGGCTACAACTTTCTCTCATTTTCTAGCTGCTACTGGAAGGGAGCTACAACCCCTAGCTCTTATACTAGTCGATTTGTTTACTAGTACGTAGGCGCTAGCCTACAGAAGGCTCCAACCTTCACTCGTTTCCCAGTTGCTACTGGAAGGGAGCTCCAACCCCCTGGCTCTTGTACTAGCCGATATGTTTACCAGTACATAGTTCCCATCTACAGAAGGCTACGACCTTATCTCTTCCTCCAGGGACCACGTTTCATAAGTATTAAGACTAGATACTCTTGCAACACAACACCACAATCCGAAGGCCTTGTTCCATCAAATTTTCCTATTGGACTCATCGGCAACATTGAAGCTCAAAATCAATCACCATTGCTATACAACCAATATCTGAAAATCGATCATCACTCAAGCAAATCACAATCAATCAATCTAAACATTTAGAACACTATCACCAAAACACAGATCGGAACCCAGAATTCTGCATCTATAACCATAACCAACTCCAACTTCAAATATCATATTTCATAATGTATACGCTTCTTTTATGTATCGAACCAGCATGTATATGCGCTTTCACCAAAGTGAACCAACATGCAGATCTGTAAATGCTAACTTAAAACATCACAACTATTCTAGACTTCAGTCATACCTAGATCAAAACATTTACAGTGTAAATCATGCGTTAGCATTCATATCTAGACTATCCATGATCAAACCATATAATAATAATTCATTTTAGGTCTCATGATCCTAATCCATCATTAGATCTCATCCCCAATCAACCGCTAAAGTTCATCCTTAGCTCAAATCAAGCAAAGCACCATAAACCCATAACATGCATATTTGCTTTTTGATCTCACTCTTCATAAGATATTCATTACTTGCACACCTTGGCCTAATGGTCTTTTCCTCCTTATATAGTTAGATCCTTTGTCGATAGCTTGGATCAAAACCACTTAGGACCAATACCTTGGACCAAATACCTAGGTTCAATACCTCAGACCAAATACCTCAGACCAAATACCTTGGACCAAATGCCTCGAACCAAAACCTTGGTTTTCCAACATGTACATGCTTTTCTTGCTATGGCAGTGTGTGTATACATATACGCTCCTTTTGTTCTGTTAACTTGCGTGTATACGCTGCTTGGACAAAGTGAACTAGCATATACTTCGTAAACCACTCTCTTTCTTCAATCTCTGGAGTCTGATTTGTAAGTTAACATGTTACACTGTGAACTGTCATCTAAGTGAGTTTCCATCAAGGACAACATCTGTATAATAATTCCAACAAGGAAGTGACCCATCAAAGGAGGGCCATAATGAATCCCCCATCATCGACACGAAACAAGGAATAAAGTGGAACAAAATGAATAACATAGAAGACTATAACAATGGGTCAGACAATGTATAGGTAATAGATTGCAGATAGGACTTCTCTTGAACATAGTGGCAACATGACTCTGTAGTGTGGCAACATTAGACTCAACATAGGACTAAGGGTCATATCAACGAAGTGGAATAGTTAGATCAAAGGCACAATGGATCACCCAAATCCGGAAAGACAAGTGATTGACTGAGGATATCCCAAACCCGACAGGAGACACAGATGAGTATCATGTTCAAGAGCGACATGTTGCCTACACAAGAGATGTTTCACATTCACTTTTTCCCCACTATTTCTAGTTAGTACCTCTTAATATTTACACAAGCTTGAAGAGGATACCATATGCTTGTCATATAAGTTCATTCTTTGAATGAATCCATCCGAGTAAGTTTTACAAGCCCTAGGATGGAGAAACTTGGTCTCGTCATGGTGACAAGTCTTGCGTCGTTTTATTTTTTACAAGTTCGATGGAAGGATAACTTGGAATATTTTTCATATTTATAGAGTTTGAAAAAGAGATGAAAAAGAAAAATCCATCATCTCCCTTTTCATAATTTTTCCTTCGAACCCGAAAAGGCAGAAAACAATATTCGAGATAACCTCTTGACCATGTCGACCAAGGTGTACCTTTTTTGTAAATAGTCAATCTTAGCCCGAAAAAGGGTTAAACGTATACTGAGATGAATTTAATTCATTTAATTTAATGAGTTAGAAAAGATAAGTACTCAACGATCTTTTCATTTTTCGAGAGTCAGAAAAGAGATTAAATATGACTCCTCTTGGAGGAATGAGTGGTATAAAAGGACAACAACTGGTTTTGGTAATGATAGAACTGCTCAAAACATGTAAGGGTCAAGAGGTTGGTTAATAAGACCACTCATCGTAGATCTTCCTCGGGAAAGGGTAAAACAACCAAGTGAAAGCATATGATCGACCAAACAGATGGGTGACATTGGAATGAAAAAACCAAGCTCATCTCCCAAAAATTAGCTGATAGAAAAAACAATCACGAGATATAAAGTGGGAATGGTTTCATTATTACACAAACTTGAAACAAGGGAAACTATTCTTGAGTATACTTGAGGATTGGTTTCATTTTTTACAAGCTTTGAACATGAGAAAAACTATGCTTGGATTTGGTTTGATTTATACAAAAGCTTGAAACAAAGATAAACTATGCTTGAGATGAGTTTGCATGCCCCCAGCATAATGACTCAATTCGAGGTACATGCCCCCCAAGCTTCATCTCATTCACCGAAGTAGGCTACTAGTTACTAACAGGTGGATGGAATGAAGATTCACTTACCAAATCAAGTGAAAGACTCGACTGGGATATTATGAGATCCATTCAAAGACTCGAATTGGAAGGGGATTTGTTTCATTTTTTAGTGAGCTTGACACAATTAAAAGAACCATGATCATGACCTATTTCATTTTTTAACGAGGTTGACATAGTAAAAGAACTATCCTCAAGGGTAACTATTTCATTTTTTAATGAGGTTGACATAGTATAAGAACTATCCTCATATACCTTGTTTCATTTTTTAAGGAGCTTGACACAAGACAAGGAACTCTGCTCCACATCCCTTATTTCAGTTTTTAAGGAGCTTGACACAGGACATGGAACTCTGCTCCATGGTCCTTGTTTCATTTTTTAACGAGATTGACACAAGACAAGGAACTATGCTCCATATTTTTTATCACATACCAAAAGATGCCATGGATTCCAAGAGGTTCTCATCAGGTGGAAGAATAAAACTCTAGAAGGGATACATATTCAGGGATCCAAATGAAAAATTAGGCTCCAATACCCCCAGTACATGGTGTATGACATCACCTACTAGATCATCAGTAGATGTGAGCATGGAACAAGTGGTCACGTAATTAACCTGTGGCGGGGGTGATACTGCTTAAACATAAGAACCATTTAGGGATGATGGTTGAGTGGGAGTTGATTTAGGACCAATGAATGTAAGCTGATCAATTATCACAATGGTTCCTTGATGTCGGAAACACATCACTTGAAAGAGGGAAGGAACAAGAGCTCCCATGACATAAACAAAGTCATGGCCAAGGAGTAGATTAAAATTCAACGGGCCTTGGACAACCATCAAATCTATATAGTTAGCCTTTCATCCCAAAGTAATAGGTAACATTGGAAGGATCCCTAATGGTTGAATGGTTTCTCTGTTAAAAGCTAATAGATTTTTGGTGATGGGGACAAGCTGAGGAGAACCTAAAGCTTTCCAAGTAGTTGAAGACAGGATGCTAACAGATGCTCCCTCATATATGATTGTGCTAGGTACGGCCATATGGTAAGCATGTACTGTAATATGGAAAGGCACATAAGACAAAAGGCGATCTCCTGCCAGTCGAATCCAATCAAAAGAAGTGACTAAAATACTCAAAGGGGGTTTCATAGGAACATGAGAGTTTTTATCTCGTGCTATGGGAATAGGAGAACTGCTCTCATGCATAGTTATAAGAAGAATTTCGGCGTAAATCACATATAGAAAGACCTTTGTTGACGCGTTTCGAACCAACTAGTGTGGTTCATCGTCAGGACAAGTTGAAGAAACAAATCCAGTCTAGCATGTTAAATAGTCTGAGCAGAGACTCCAACGGCTAAAAAAGATTAACGGCTAATTTTTCACCTTTAGGACCTAGGTCAAATTTTCATTTATTAATATATTAATTATTATTCATTATTATTATAAAAATAAATTATTATAATTATTTTATTTATTAAGTTAATTGCTCTCATGCACTTTGGGAACAAGAGGATTTAGCTCCATTCCATTTGAAACTAAAGAAACTAGAAGAACCTGAGTAGTATGAGGTTCACCCTCTACCAGAAAGGTACGGTTAACTGAAGGGGGATTCAAGTCTACCACTTTCTCAACCAATAGTTGGTAGAGAACAAACTCACAGGACTCACTTTTAGAGAGAGTGGGGTTGACCAAATATGGCTTTTGATCAATCACTTCATCAACTAGCAAAGGATCAGGGGAAAGCTTTCGATACCCAGTCGGAAGACAAGGTTGAGAAAATCTAAGGTTTTTCAACTCTTTGGAAGCTTCACCAATTAAAGGACAAAGGTGAATGGGATGATTACCTTCACACAACTTACAAGGAAATTTGACTATTCCCTTTTTCCCATGAGCTTTACTGTTACTAGTTGAAGGTTTGTCATCGGCATGAACTCCATAGGCTGATGAAAAAGGTCGATGTGAACCTGTGGACCACACTTCTAAGGCCTTGGGAATACCAGGACAATTTTGAAGAAGGTGGTCACCCTTACATAACAAGCAAGGGAATTTTACTTTATGGGGCTGGTTGGAAGATTTTTCTACATCAGTTGCAATCATAGCAATGACTACATGGTTTCCCCCTTGCTTATTTTGCTTCTTCTTCTTCATCCTCTTCTTCTTCTTCTTAGCTTCCTGGTTACTAGAATCCAGACTTTCACCAGGCAGAGAGAAAAAATTGGGTGAAGAAATAGGTGAAGAAGGAAAGGGTTAAAATTTAGGATCAACATGAGGCTGATGTTGTTCAGGTGGAGGAGAAATTGGTTGAAAAGTAGTTTTGACACTCGTAACCACTGAGGTCGAAAATAACCAAACTGGTAGACCAATGATCAATCTAGGAAGGAACAACGTCACCATAATGGGAGCACCAGTATTTCCAAAAAAAGGAAGAGGACTAGGATTCCCATAAGAGGGGTTTCCTTGACTGGTAGACTCAAGAAATGTTTCCATTGGTATCAACCTAAGATATACTGAGGAGTATTTCCACATGAAGGATGTTTTTCTGTGGTCAATTAATGTTAGAATTTGAAAAAAAAACTTTGCCTTTTCATGTTTTAAGAGTTGAGAAAAGGATGAAAAGGTGACTCTAGTCGCTTTCGTTGGTTTAGCGAGCTTGAAAGGACAAGTAATCAATGATCTGTTCAAGTTTAAGGAGTCAGAAAAGATCGAAATGATTACTTAGGATACTCTAGGCAAAAGGGATTACCAGGTAACTGTGAACTGCAATATACACCTTAGCAAATAAAATTACTAAGGACTTGATGTACGTGCATGAAACCTCCCTGAATGTTGTTTTCAGTGTGTCACATTTATATGGTGGCAAACTCGGCTTCCTATGGATAAAGGTTTAAAACCTATGACGGTCTCCCTTTATATACTCGATGGTATGAGGAGCACAAGTCTGTGTTAGCACTGTCTAATGCAAGATTATTTTGAATTATAGCTACTGCGTTTTATAGACGTCGGAACACGTCTCTAGCCTAGACCACTAAGTATGAGTGTTAATGTATTAAATTCTCCTTCTATTAATTGCTAAATTTTAAAGTTGATCTTGAAATTTTGTTTCATTTTTAAGGCTTAAAATGATGTCACCTGAACATCTAGGATGAAACTATATGAGAAAATGAAAACTTTTCGTTTCTATGAAAGCTAGACTAATCAAGGGAAGAAATTTCAATCAATAATGCATAAAAAAAAATGCATCATGCAAAAATGCTTTCCACTAACTTTCACTTTCGTCTTCCAAATGCAATGCCATAAGTGAAAATGATTCTCACTTTTCACTATCCTAAATGCAACTTTTCGAAAGAAAAATGATTTTGAATTTACTAAGATGCGTTTATATGAATTATGCTTTTCTTTTTGTTTTGAATGATATGATGCACCTAACACAATTTTTAGATTTCAAACACTGAAAAATGTGATCTATTTTCAATGATGAATCTCAAAAAATAAATTTTCAATGCAACTAATCTAATGCATTTTCACAAAAATTAAATCTTGAAATACAAGCTAAAACAAATGCAAAATGATCTAATTCCAATAATTTCCATAGAAAAAAAAGCTCAATTAATTAGAAAAACAAACATCTCAATGACACCAACAAGCAGTGAGAGATGACCAATTGACTAGGTAAATCCTCTCTACAGACAGAGAAGATCCCTCTAGCCCAATGAGTGGGTCTAGCAACCTAAGTGACAATCTACCATACACTTTCCTAAGTTGCAATTGAAAAGAGAAACGAAGAAGATGGAATACCTCGTTCTAATGTTATCTCAATCTCCTTTGTTGAATACCTTGAATCACTTGCATCACGGGCTCGTTCCTACTTCTCACAATGTTTATGCACCTGCATAAGAGATCGAGACACAACAAGGAATGCAAACAGAAATAGTGTGCTCAAAGGAAACCTACTTAACTGATCAAGGAATGTTAAGATAGATGATACATGAGCATACACATCAATGGAAAATGAACCAGCAATTGTATATCAATAGAAAATAAGTGGAAGCATCCAATCGAGACTTGATGTTGATAGGCTCTCCTTGAAATGAATATCCAAGTCCAAGCTAATCTCTCCAAACACTCCTTCTCCAACCCAAATGAGTAGCATATAGGCACAATCTTATCATAAGTGTGTAAATAGGCAGAGATCAATCATTTGGGAATGGGAGAGGATGAATATATAGGTAGGGAAAGGGAGTTAGGATCTCTCCAAAGATAGGAGTAGGCCCTCATCTCAAGGAGGTAGCTCATAGGGATAAGACCAAGAGGAAAAGTTGGGAGAACTCAACCTCATCCATGCCAAACAACCTCCATCTCGCTGCTATGGAAGCTTCTAGATCATGAAGCTTCTCATCCTCTTTGGGAAATTTGCCTTTTTGGGATCATCGCAGGTATACAAGAAAATAGAGCAATGCTGTCATGGGTCAATTATAATGCAACAAGCGACCATTTCAGTTTTTAGTCTTATAAGAGGGATGATGCTCAAATTAGGGTTTAAGAGCTATTTCCTTTAGGGGAAGCTCAAGGAATTTTCCAATCAGTGTTTGAGGGAGGATCTGAGCTGCATATATGAATGAGTACAATGCATTATGGTCATGTTTCAGGTACTTCAGGGGATGTCACAGGGAAGTGCAGGAGCCGTGAAAAAATATTGTGTAAGAGGCTTGGGCTATAGGAAGAATCATTGGGGATAGATGTTTAATGGCTAGAATGAGTCGGTAGCTTTGGGAGATGTCCTCCACTTTTGGCACTGTATTCATGGATAACAGAGCTTGAACAGGTCAACAACTAGATCTGCAAAGTAGTAGCAATGGTGGAATTAGTGTTATTGAGACATAATAGGAAATTCTCCAGAACAAGAAAATGAGGCTGCAAGGATGACAATGTAAAAAATTATTTACTAAGCCTGGTAAAAGATAAACAAGACACATCTAGTATTTCTTGCACTCCATGAAAAATTAAATGGAAAATATCGTTGGGGGTAGAAGAATTGAATATAGGTCAAATGATACATGCCAGAGGTACAAGCATAACTCTATGACCAATTAATAAGAATGGAAGAGCCTTGTTGAAGTGTGCATTCTTATAGAGAATTGATTCTAAGTATAAAAAAAATTTGAGATCCCATTCTATGATTATTGTTATTATAGTGCACAGTTTGACTAAGATTTCATTCTCATCATGGAGTAACACACAACTTCCCATTATCAGGTTTAATGTTGTTTCAGTAGCCAATTTTATTTATTCAACAACAGGATGGAGATCCTTGCTCAGAGTACGATTTTAGGAAAATTGGCTAACAACTGAGATAACATTGTTCTTTGTGTAACAGAGAAAAAAAAACACTACAATGCAATTGTGCAAGGTGGGGATGTAGCATTGTTGTGAGTTTCAGTATAAAGAGTCGTGTGAAGAGTTTTTGGTGTTGGATGTGAATGAGTAAGAAGAAGGGATACTGGTGCCGAGAGATGACATTTATACAAGGGAACTAAGCATCGAGACCAGAGATGATTGAGTAGCGAAGAGTGTAGTGTAAATAAGGACTGCAAGGGAGAGAGAAAGGTGTTGTGTGGAGCAGTTGACTAGGCTTTCCTTTGGCACCTAAAGTACCATTGTTTTGGCCTGGCCATATTTGGGGCCCCTAAATTTCTTCTTGCTTAGGCTTAGCCTCATTCAGGCCTTACACTAGCATTATTTATGCCTAGCCTCATTCGAGCCCCACACTAACACTATTTGGGCAATGCCTTGTTTGGGCCATGCACTACTCCTTCCTTGTGCCCCATGGAAAATGAGTGTGAGACCCCAGGGCCCTCCACGTACTTCTTCCAAACATTATATAACACATTATAATTAAAATAATAAAATTGTATAGGTGTGTGTGTGTGTGTGTGTGGATTTGTATATGCCTCTATTTGCAGTTTGAAAATTGTATGAAAAGTAGAACATTTGGCTAAAGGAGGTGGTGTTCTTCATTCATAAGAGGTGGGTGCCTCTTAGCAAGTAGTGACTTGCTATCTTAAGGAGGTTGGGGCCTCTTGTGAGTGAGTGTTCACAAACAACTTGATGTAATTAAGTAGAAGTTTAAATTACATCATAATAGAAAACATATTAGTGCTTTTTTCCCTTTGGGTTTCCACGCAAAAATACTGGTGTCAATATGTGTATGTTGCTCAATTGATGGATTGTATGTTCATGCGAATGGTTTATATTAATGTACGTGTTTTGTATTAAGAATGCTCACACAAGTAAATAATTCGCAAGAGGGAAAGGAAATTAAGAATTGAGCTTAAAGTTTAAGAAATTCACTAATTACTTATTCACCCCCTCTCTCAAGAATTCCTTATTCCAGTAGTGTGTACTTATGTACTCATCTTGATTGGTTGCATCACACGTGTGCCCTAAAGTATCAAACCATCTATGTGAAAGTCCCTTAGCACATCACATGCCCAAGGTGAATCAACTCATATGTAGTAAGTGTCTGTCTCAACCTTTTCCATGTTGTGTACAACACATTTGTGCACTTTCTTTCCTAACAGAATCATGTAAGTTTGTGCTCACCCATGTCATGAATTGGGGGTATTATATCCTCCCCCACTTAATTTTTAGCATCCCGAGAAACCTAAACTATCTTCTCATTTTGAAGCTACTAAACATAACTATTGTCATGACCTTGAAGTGTTGCATCATATCTCTACTATTGTGTTAATCCTTCAACCTATATTTGCATGCCTCTATGTGTTGAATGCCCATGCACCTTCATCCAATTGGGTAGTTTGTATGACCATTGCAACCATATTTGCAAGAAATCACATCACCATAGAAACAAACTTCATTCTCTCCACATCAACTCAACTCTTTCCACTCTTCAACCTATCATATAGAAAAAATTTATGCCTTCTCCTCATGGTACCAAATATAGAGCTATGTTTGACAGTCAAAACTCTTGAATTTTGGTGAAACATAATCACCTATTCTTATTATTATTATTATTATTATTATTTATAAATATTAATAATCAAACATAGTCAACCACATTATTCAAACAAAGCCAACCTTGTTCATCCATAGTCATCCTCAGTCAACATAACTCGATCATATTCAAATTATAGTCAACCATTGCTGACCAAAGTCAAACATTTTCAACCTTAGTCAACTAAGGTCATCCTTAGTTGGTCACAATCAAGGTTTAAAATTGTTTAGTAATATCAATATCAATGTTAATAAAGTTGACTAATAATAATAATAATGATAAAATAAGAATAAGAATAAGAATAAGAATATTGTGATGTTGGAATGTACAAAGCTTTATCCAACATTGCAATGTGACAAACATTGTCACAATGTTACGATACATTGCAATTTATTCAACTTCACAATTCAATAGTAAAAAATTGGTCAACCACATTTACTAATGTGGTTGACTATGGTTGATTATGTCTGACAATCAACACTCTTTAACTTCAGTCGAACATAATCACCTATTATTATTGATTAATGTTAATAATCAAACATAGTTAACCATATTTGTCAAACATAATCAAATAGAGTCAACCTTTATAGTAAATATTTAAATAATTGACCGTGATCAAAATTGGTTGCGTCTATGTTTACCATATTTAACAATATTCAACGTTTTTCACTCATAGTCGTCCTCAATCAACATAACTCAACCATATTCAGTGATAGTCAACCATGGTTGACCATATTCAAACATTGTCAACCTTGGTTAACTAAGGTCATACTTGGTTGATCAAAATTCAAATTTGACAATGTTTAATAATTATAATAATAATGTGATGTTGGAATGGTATAAAAATATATCCAACATCATAATATCTCAAACATTATCAGTGTTACATTACATTGCAATTTATCCAACGTCGCAGTGCAACATTACAAAATTAGTCAACCACGTTTATTAGTGTGGTTGACTATGCTTGATTCTGTTTAAAAGCCAACACTCTTAAACTTCAGTCAAACATAATCAATTATTATTATTATTATTAATCAAACATAGTCAAATAATGACAACCTTTATAGTTAATGTTTAAATTGTTGACCATGATCAAACTTGGTCAACCATAATCACATATTATTATTATTGATTAATATTAATAGCCAAACTTAGTAAAAAAGAATCAACCTTTATAGTCAATGTTTAAATAGTGGATGATAATTAAACTTGGTCACCCCTATGTTTAGGATATTTAACAATACTCAACCTTGTTCACTCATATTCATCCTTAGTCAACGTAACTCAACCATATTCAATCATTATCAACCATGGTTGACCAAAGTAAAACATTATCAACCTTAGTCAACTAAGGTCATCCTTGGTCAGCCACAATCAAGATTTAAAAGTGTTTAGTAATATTAATAAAGTTAACTAACAATATTAATATTAAAATTGTGACATTGAAATGGTATAAAAATCTATGCAACATGTCGATGTGACAAACATTGTGAGAATATTACAATACATTGCAATTTATCAAATGTCACAATGCAGCATTACAAAATTAGTCAATCACATTTACTTGTGTTGTTGACTCTGTTTGACAATCAACACCCTTCAACTTTTGTCAAACATTCAATCATCTAATACTATTATTAATTAATATTAATGGTCAATCATTGTCAACCACATTTGTCAAACATAGTGTTTTCACCCTCTAAAAAGAGAGTTCCAGTTGTACAAAGAGAGAAAAAGAAGAGAGAGGTTGTTGTGCTTTGCAAATTGGAGACTAAAGGAGGAAGAAAAAGTCAAGTTTAAATTGTTTTGGAGAAATTTCCATATTCTCTTACAACCATTTCTTTCACAAACCCCATTCTTTCCCTTGTTTTTTAAACTCTAGCGGCAACGACCCATTTTTAACTCTAACCTAAATCCTTTTGTATTTCCAACTCTAGCCATGTTTCCACATTCCGCTTTGAGATATCTTAAAAACATCCATAAAATGTACCAAAGGAACTTTAAAAGACCGGGACCCACAAAACTTTATCACTATTGTTATCTCAAAACCAAACCCTAGAAGGCTGCTAACCAGGAAGACTTCAAGTAACTATTTCAAACCTACTTTAGGCTGAAGCTTAGCCTCTTCAACCTAAGAGGGCTCTCTCAAAAGGGTTAATGATTTTTTCAATTGTAATTAAGATGGCTAACTCTTGTGAAACGAATATAAAATATGAATGGTGGAAACACAATTAAAATCTATCCATTGGGTTTATGGGGTCAACATCATTTTAGTAAGACAATGGTTTCAATCTTACATAGAAGTCAGGGCATTCAACATTTAACATATTCAGAATATACCAACTCAAATAGGACCACACAGTCTATGAATGTATACAGGAAGTTAGAGCATCTTAAGTGAATTCTAAGTGATTACACATTCATACCACTGCAAATATTAGGAAAAGAAAAATACCACACATTCTGAACATCAAATCCCTCATGAATCCTGAGAAGCAAATCCAAAACTTGTATTACCAAAATAGAGTATTACATAAGCCAAATATCAGAGTTTTTTCATAAATTTTCCAACCCTTTGTACATTTCTCTTTCTCTTATTTATAGAGCTCTTGTACCTGATTGAGATTCCTCCTCAAGCATGAGGGGAATTCGAAATCTACTTCAATTGACACCTATTCAACTTTTAACTGCCTATTAAATGTAACAAACTTCAACTAGAATTTTCAGAGATCTAAATCAAGTAGGATTCTAACATCATGTTATGCTAATAATAGCCTTGGTTACAATGGTTCTCGTTCCTTGACATCTAGTCGCCTTTTCAGTTTGGCTGTGATGGATGTTTAAGCCTCCATGCTGGTCTTCCACGCCACATCTTCTCCATTGTCCTGAAATATAGGAAACTACCCTTTCTCATCAGTCCTTATAATTTTCGAATCCACAGAAGCAAGTCCTTCATCTTTGATTTTCCAAAATGTGGCAGATAGCCACGTCCTTGATGTGCTATCCACCTCCTTTAAAATCAAAAACTCCTTTAAGTTGTCTTGACATAATTTGAACCGTGATAAATATGCTCACTTAATGACAAAAATTTAAAGTTGGATCCAAATCCATATTTCTCCACCTGTCCTAACCTGGTCGATTACTGCAGCTTCAGATGATGCCTTGTGTATATTCACCCTTCAAAATTTCCCGCTTATGTTTCAAAACTGGTTGATTAATATTGGATATTTAGCTTCAGCAGTTTCGTAGCGCTCTAAGCAACTACTGAGCTCTGGTCATCACCTTCAGCAGTTTCGTAGCACGCTACAAAACTGCTGAGTTATTTCAAAAATCAAAGTTTCAACCTAGAGATTTGCTATTTGAGCACTTTTCTGGTTAAAACATTCTTGCAACTATCTCAAGACCTTCAAAAATTGAATGGGAATGTTTGGAAAATTTATACCAAGCAAAATTTATCAAAACTTTGAAATAACTCCCTACTTGAAGTGGGTCCTCTTTATGGAGATCCTTCCTGCTGGTCCAATTGGGTCTTTAAGTATTCAACTTGTTTTCTCAGTACTTTGATCCCAGACCTAAGGTTTATATTGACCTTTCTGATGAATTGAGCTTCTTTTATTGCAGTGGTAGTCCAGATACGGAATTGAACATTAAAGTCAACCACTTCAGGGATTTTAAAAGTTGATCTTCCCATCGAGCCTGCATTTGATTAAAATAAGCCTCCTTAGCTGCAAATTTCCTAGCAGCTTTCTTTAGTCTGGCAATCTCAAAATTGGCAGCTTCTATTTTATTTTTCGAATTTCCCACACTACCTTCTTCTTGAGTGGCAATTGTCTTGCCCTTATCCTTACTTGAATGAAGTTGTATCTCCTCCCCTGTTTCATCTTCTCTTGGCGACACCTCCTATACATGTTTGAATTTCCTTGTTATGGGTCTCTTGGGTTTGAAAACAAATTGCTCAGGTTGATCATCAAACTTAAGTTTCTTTGAAGCTTTAACCTTCTTAGCCTTCTCTTTTCTTGACTGTATCAAATTAGCTTGAACTAGTGGGGACTCCTCAATGTCAATTGCTTGCAATAAATCATTTAAATCTCCTTTTGAAATAGGACTTTCTTCAATAGCCACTGACTTACCCTTTTCCTTTGCTATCTAACTCCTCGTTCTTCTTCTTTGAACTCCTTCAGTTGTGCTTGGCTCATGTGTAGTTTGCTTATCCTGAATTTTCTCTTTAAGGGACTGCTGGGGTGTATCCTGAATAATCAGTGGCTTGGTGGATTGATTTACTTTCTTTCTTGCCTTTAACTTTGAAAACCTCTTGGCTCTTGTTTCTGCTTGAGGACCTGTTGTTGGAAGATCTTTTGCAGCTAGAGGGCTGAGACCGGTCTGTCTCTTGAAACTAGCCGTGAATATGAATGTATCCCAATCTCTACCTACCCTTTTAAGTTCATGCAAGGCAAGTAGCTTAATCAGGCCATGTTGAAACAAAGAAGTTTCACAAGCATGTTTTCTCAATTATACCTTGTCACACATTTTACTCAAACTGCAGAATAAATAAAAAGGCAGATCAATAGATGCCTTCCCTGTAAAATGCAATAAAAGTTTGAAATGGTACAAATACACCTTGTTATATCTTCCTTCACAGGTCAGGTATTTTTGAATACAGGTGAGCAAATGTGCATAGCACTCTTTGACATAGCTACTAGGAACAGACTTGCTCAAATCCGAGTTAACGAATTCCTTCTTTAAAAACCCTTTGCATGGGTTCATGTCAAATTTGAAATTCTTGAACCAATTTTCTTGCCCTCTAGGGATCTCTGTGATTGTGGATATCATGTCTGGTGAGACCTGCAATTCCATCATACCAACCTTTGAATTTAATCCTGTAAAATTCAATGCAAATTCTTTAGTCACTTGTGCATGACCCCCTTGTAGCTTCTTACAGAAGTTCCAACATCCATCTTGTTTAAATGCCTTCTCCACATCTCTGTTCTTCAATGTTATATCCAAACCTTTAGGCTCATTTCTCAGAGATTTGCCTGATCTGTGTTCTTTCTTTTCTACTGATCCCTCCATGAAATTTCAATGACCTGTAAGCAGGGAATTTTAGTGTTGTTCAAACTGTAAACTCTGCCTCTTTTGAAACTCTACCTCACCTGATTTGTTGCCTTGCTTGATTGGCTTCCTCGCTTGATGACAATGTTTTTTCAATTTGAAATCTTACTGATTATAGTTTTTTTTAAATTTCAATCTTGAGGATTTGTTACTCATGCAAGGCTTACAATCATCCTTAAAACTTGTGCATAGGTGGCTTTTCGTTGGAACTTGTATTCCGTGCATATCAATGAATCTAATGGTTGTGATAATGGAGATGAGTGGTGGGACGTGATATGTGGAGTACATGAACTGACAAAGAATGACGCAGACATAGATTTACTTAACGGATTTGACATTTGGGGAAAGATTTGCTGCGGAATGCACGAACCTCTGATTTTGCAGCACGGTCAGTTTAAATTTGAATGATGCATTGCGAAATCACTTGATAACGTATCGCGCTACGAAAACACCTAATGGGCTTTTGCGCTGCGAAACTGCTAAACAAATTAAATGCGCTGCGAAAACATTTTAGAAAGGTTACATGCGCTATGCAATTACCTAAAAGGCTTTGTGGTAGATAACAAAGTAACACATGACTATGAGATGAGTGGTGAATGAGGGTGACTAGTGGTAGATAATAATGCATACTTGACTCATGACCTCCTAAGACTCAGACTCTAAAGAAAAAAAATGAAATCAACTTAGACTAACACTGACCTTTGTCATCAAGCTAGTATGAGAAATTTTGGCATTAGATTTCTTAAGTGATAACAACTATCACCCCATTTTACTTTGTAATACATATCCATTCATATCTCTTTTCCTTTTGTAATTGTGATATCGCATATCGGAATGTTTCCCACTTACCGCAATAAAGTTCTTCCCCGCCAATTGCGATGTCGCAAATTCTCAACTGATATCACATATTACATATTACCCATCGATTTTCATATCTAAATCCCTTCTTTGCCTACCAATTGCGATAAGGTCCTGCCTGCCGATCGCGATATTTCCACTTTCCCATTGATCGTGATAAGGTCCTCTCCACCAATTGCGATAAATCCTCCCCCCGTCGATTGCGATATCAAAATCAAGGATTGCACAAAATATAACTCCCTCCTCCACTTAACTCCCTTCTTACTTGTGATTGCGATGGACCCGAAAGGTTATGTATTATGGTTTTGGGAAATTTCAGGTCCGACATATTGGGAAATCACCGTAAAATCAGTGTTAAAGCCCCTTTTCAGTTTCCAATGGTGATATATGAGTCTTGGTTCAGGATGCGATATTTTATGTGTCTTATGCTTTATTGAAGTTTTGCGTCCAGACAATCGGCAAGCACTATGATATATGGTAAAAAAGCCCTCTCCTGTATTGTGATTATGATACCAACAGTCCCGGATCAATGACCCAGATTGAATCAGCCTGGATCAATGACCCAAATTAAATCGACCTGGATCAACGACCCAGATCAACGAACATTAAAACATCTATTTCACTTCTGCTCAATGGGACGACGAGCGTATTTTTCTACATATGTCCAACAACACGGTCATCAAACATAATATAGAGTAAATGAAGACATGGGGACTCAAGAAGGCTTAATGCCTCAACATGGAGCTCCAATCGGTCATAAATGAAAAGGATGGAAAAACTCAGTTGTTTCTCTCTGACAAGAAAATACAGTTGATCGCTACCAACTCTAGAGAGTGGAGAAGTCGGGAAGCTAAGGCGAAAGTGATAGGAACTGACCGAATAGTAGGAAAGGCACATCATGACAGAGACACGGCTTGAGAAGAGGCCATAACAGGGATGGCTGTGAGATTTTTTCCTCACTATATGTATTTCTTTCATTTTAAATAAAGGAATCAAATCTTGGTTTTAATCATTTTGGGAAGCAAAGCTATTGCAGGCCTAGACAGCTAGTCAATCTAACAACTGCCCTTGGGCTAATATATTTTGTAAATGTGATTCAAAGCCCCCCTTCTCTGTATAAATAAGGGGGAGAAACACTTAACAATGGTTCCGGAATTATGCACCTCCAGTGGTACTAATTCCTGGGTTCCATTTTGGTTCTAATTGCTTGTTCATGAGGGATCAGAGCGACGCATGCTGAATGTGATGGGCTGGTTATTTGGGTTCTTCAAGTATTTATGAAACTCCCTAGTTATTCCAAGCAGATCAATGTGCAGTACGTTTTCCCTTCTATAAATCTCATTCCATATATGTTTTTATTTCTCTCAAATAGTTTGATGAAGCTACATGTTTCCCCCTTGTTCATGATTGTATATTTTTTACCAAGTAGAAATAGTACCTGTGTTAGCTATAGATTTACTTAAGTACCTGTAATGTGCACATATTTGCTCAAGATTTTGGATACAAATGTGTCGGCCTGAAACCCTAACTAGTGCTCCACTCCTGCCACTCTTTCATCTCCTCCCTCTTCCATATTTCTTGTGGAACATTGTAGCTTAGGATTTTTCATTGCAATCAGCCCCACGCACCGATCTCCCTCCTCTCTTTCCCCCTTTTCACTTTACTACAATGTTAATATTAAGCTTCCTGTTGTTGTGTGTCGGCCAATAGAACTAGGCATTCTCTTTGAGGTTGGCTCGATTTACCCACTGAGCATTTGGATGCATGTAACGACTTGAGTTTACCTTCGTAAAGGCTTATTGAACCAAGCCCCCTTTATCCTGTTTTTCCAACTACATGACAATTGGAGTGCAACCAAAAGCCTCTCTTGAAAATATTCCATGCAATCCTCTATCTAAGATGTCGTAGGCATTGGTCTACAATCAACCTAGAGGTTGTCTCTAGAAATATTTTTATGTCTCCTGAAGCACTTGTGCTATGGGTTCCACTAGAAAAAGCTACAACATCTTTTTGGCTCTATTGTTGGGGAACGAATTAGAATATTTTTCCCTGAGTATGACAAATTTTTACATTCCCTCTCTTAGGTGAGCAAGGGAAGTGTGGGATGAAGATCTCTCACCTTGGCGACTGCACTATTTCAATTTTATGGTAAACATCATGATGACTCCATTGTCCATATCTCTATTTGATTGCCTTGGCTTTCAGGCAGCCTCATAATCACTCAGATGCTAAAGCAACGAAAAGCTTTCCCTACCTTTAAAACAAAGATCACTCTGTTTCTGGGAAAACTAGTATTCCTAAAGAATGCTAGCCCTCTAGGTTTGGAAGCTACCCTAGAAACAATAGTTTAAAGCAATTCAATGATTTTTCCTATGTGTAACAGATAAAAGAAAGATAATGGAACCAACCTGGAACTTCTGCTTAATCCCTTTCTTGCTCTCTCTCTCCTTTGGTAGATCATGCAACTCCTCCCCATACTTAACATGCTTGGAGAGTACCTGCACAAGTACAACAACAAAGAACCATCAAAGCATCGTGATCTATTACAACATAAACATTACAAAATTAGATATATAATGAACAAATGATAGCATTCACAAATGACAACATTCACAATCATATGGGAGAAGACTTGAAGAGATTTATTAATAAAAAGGAGAATTACAACACAGTTGTCTGATCCAGCGCCATCCTCGCAGCTTCAATCCTTCTTCACCTCATGAAATAGCAAGATCACTCCAACAAGAATACAATGCTCTCTCCTCAATGACAAACTATCAGCACTTACCTGTAATTCACAACATTTTAGCCTTCTGATCTCTTGGATTAGAGATCCATTTATGGATGTTTGCAAGGGTGTGAGTCATCCATGGGGTTTGATTAGTGTCATTCCACTTGTTACAATTGGTTCCACAAGAGAAGGGATTGGAGATGGTTTCCTAGTTCCCTTTTTCATCCTTAGGCGAATTCAGTGAGGCAAGTGACACAAGAGAAGTTTCTAGAAGATTCCATGAGCAACCAACTAACAAACTGTCCCGAAAATTTGTCCATCCTTTCCCATCACACCCTATAGGAGGCCTAAACAGTACGCATCACACCGTGGCAGTGTACCACTTAGTATGCGTCGCACTTTGCCAATGGAGCAGTCAGTATGGTTCAATTTAGGCAATTTCTGGAAGGTTTCTTAGATGGAACTTTTGGGGAGTGATGTATTCAAATGACTATGTTCCTTTAGGGTATGAATAAAATATTTTAGGGGTTGATGAGCCCTAATGCATCAACATATAAGTTTGGGGTTGATGTGCCCAAATATGTCTATAATAGTTGCCCCCTAAAGCATAAAGTTGTAAATATTCATGTCGGGTGAAATGCTTTATCATGAGGATCCGAAGTTTTGAACTGGAAGGTGACCTGCATAAGTTACAATACAATACATCATCATAATATGATTTTCATGATCTAGCTGAGGGAGGCATTCCCATGCTTAGCTTTATAAATTTCATTTCATGTACATAGATCAGATAGTAGTCTGCAGATACAGACTCGTGATTCTACAGATATAGAGTCGCAATTCATGATTAGGATTACCATCTGTGTAGAGCCTTTATACATTTGATGTTTTTATATCCCTGAATATATTGCAGCCCAGATAGATGAAACTAGATCCGAGGTCTTCAAACTCGTTCAATATTCGCTTGATGTACAAGTCAAATCATGTGAAGAGATGTTCTGAAGTCGAACATGGAAAGACATCGTTTGATTACCATCCAATGATGTGAGATGTTAACGGACGTGAGAGGAATCACCGATAATGATAATGATCCTCAAGGTACTACAGTCCAATTCATGTGGCGTGAATACATGATCCAATGTCCAACACCATGAAAAATCTTTTGGTCGAAGGCCATTGATGTCAACCTATCGCCAGAAGTGAGAAACTTGAAATTGATGTATGCAAGACTCAAAGCACTGAAAGGGTTGTTTCTAAGTCAACTTCTTGGATAATGAGCTAATGTTGACAAGAAGTGACTTGTCACAGGAGGGCCTTGATGTATCCCACATCTACGAACTGAAATGAAGCAAATGATTTCTGGAAGTGAAAATGAATTGATGACAAAAGGTTTATGAATGGCGGTCATGAAAAAATGAAGGTTGGAGAAAACTGGAAGAGCTTTATTAATAGAAAGGAGAATTACAACCTAGTTGTCTAATCCAGCACCATCCTCCCAGCTTCAATCCTTCTTCACCACATGAAATAGCAATATCACACCAAAAAATAATACAATGCTCTCTCCTCAATGACAAACTATGAACACTTCCTTGCAATTCACAATATTCCAGCCTTCTGATCTCTTGGATTGGAGATCCATTTATAGATGTTTGCAAGGGTGTGAGTCATCCATGGGGTTTTTTTAGTGTCATTCCACTTCTTACAATTGATTCCACAAGAGAAGGGATTGGAGATGGTTTCCTAGATCCCTTATTCATCCTTGGGCGAATTCAGAGAGGCAAGTGGCACAGGAGAAGTTTCTAGAAGATTCCATGAGCAACCAACTAACAAATTGTCCCAAACATTTGTCCATCCTTGCCCATCTCACCCTATAGAAGGCATAAACAGTATGCATCGCACCTTGGCAGTGTACCACTCAGTATGCATCGCACTTTTCCAGTGGAACAGTTAGTATGGCTCAATTTAGGCAATTTTTGGATGGTTTCTCAGATGGAACTTTTGGGGAATGATGTATTCAGATGACTATGTTCCTTTAGGGTATGAAACAATTCTTTTAGGGGCTAATGAGCCTTAATACATAGACATATAAGTTTGGGGTTGATGTGCCCAAATATTTCTATAACAGTTTCCCCCTAAAGCATGAGGTCGCAAATATTCATGTCGGGTGAAATGCTTTATCATGAGGATCCAAAGTTTCGAACTGGAAGGTGACCTGCATAAGTTACAATACAATACATCATCATAATATGATTTTCATGATCTAGCTGAGGGAGGCATTCCCATGCTCAGCTTTATAAATTTCATTTCATGTACATAGATCAGATAGTTGTCAGCAGATACAGACTCATGATTCTACAGATATAGAGTCACAATCCATTATTAGGATGACCATCTATGTAGAGTGTATGTACATTGGATTTTTTTATACCCCTGAATATATCGTAGTCCAGATGGATGAAACTAGATCCGGGGTCTTCAAACTTGTTAAATATTTGCTCGATGTACAAGTCAAACCATGTGAAGAAATGTTCTAAAGTCAAACATGGAAAGACATCATCTGATTACCAGCCAATGATGTGAGATGTTAATAGACGTGAGAGGAATCACCGATAATGACAATGATCCTCAAGGTATTACAACACAATTCACGTTGTGTGAATACATGATCCAATGTCAAACACCACGCAAAATCTTTCGGTTGAAGGCCACTGATGTCAACCTGTCGCCGGAAGTGAGAAACTTGCCATTGATGTATGCAAGCTTCAAAGCACTAAAAGGGTTGTTTCTAAGTGAACTTCTTGGATAATGAGTTGATGTCGACAAGAAGTGGCTTGTCGTAGAAAGGCCTTGATGTATTCCACATCTACGACATGAAACGAAGCAAATGATTTTTGGAAGTGAAAATGAACTAACGGAACAAGGTTTAGGAATGGTGGTCATAAAAAAATGAAGGTAGGAGGTATTGCAGTGTATGAGACATTAACTGGATGGTGATTTCTCATCTGAATGACTTATCTTGAACATGTCGGCGACACTGATATGAATTGGTAGTGTTAACCCCAAAACATGGATGGTATGAAAGACCAATGGTGTGATGACTAGTGAATGGAATAACCCAACCCAACTCAAGAATGGAGAGCAAGTGAAAGTGTCATGTTCAAGAGTGACTTGCAACCATAAATTCATCAAGTTTTTTTCCCTTTTTTCCCAGTCATTGCTGACCAGTACCTCTTTATTTTTGTCAAGTTTGAGGAGGATAACATATGCTTGTTCTATAATTCGCCCTTCGGGTAAACCTGTTGCTATTTATACTTTAACGAGTCTAGCAATAGTGAAACTTGGTCTCGTCTGGATGGACAAGTTTGTAGCTATTATTTTAACGAGTTTACGGACAAGGATAACTCAGTCCTTTTCATGTCTAGAGAGTTTGAAAAGGGACGAAAAGAAAACACCTTAAGTTATTTTTTGTAAAATAATCCCTCACGTTCGAAAAAGGATAAAATAGTACAGGAGGGATGACATTTCCAATACTTTAATGAGTTGGAAAGGACAAGTGCTCGACAATATTTTTATGTTTAAAGAGTCTGAAAAGAGTTTAAAGAGGACTCTATTTCGAGGAACGAGTGGTGTATAGGGTAGCAACTGGCTCTGGTGATGTTGGAACTTCTCAAAACATGTTGATTTATGTGTAAAGGCTGGCTAATAAGACCACTCATTGCAACTATTCCTCAAAAAGGGTAGAACGACCAAGTGAAAGCATATGATTGGCCAAAGAGATGGTGGCGATGGGATGAAAACAACCAAGGCTCATTTGATAGAAAAGGTTGATAGAATGGCAATCATGAGGGTTAAAAATTGAAAATGGGTTCATTTTTAAACAAGCTTGAACCATAGGGAACTATGCTTCGATTCAGTTTCATGTTTACACAAGCTTGAAATGAAAAATTATGCTTGAGATTGGTTTGCATGCCTCCAGCTTGATGAATGGGAGAGTCTCCTATAACTAGATGGAAGTCACTGCGATGAAGTAGGACGATTATCCAACACCTCTTTGGCTTCATCCAGATAAACAAAGGTGAATGGTGTGATAGACCAATCACATAACCTATAAGGAAAATTATCTCTACCACTATTGTTTCATTTTTTAACGAGGTTGACATAGTAAAAGAACTATCCTCGAAGACTCCTGGTCATAACTCATAAGTGGTCATAAAGGAGAGATCGGGTTCCAATGCCCCCAGTACATAATGTACAACATCACTAAATTGATCGTCAGTCGATGTAGGTATGGAACAGGTTGCCACATAATTAACCTGTGGTGGGGATGATACTATTGGCATAAATGGACCATTTAGGGATGATGGTTGACTAGGAGCTATATTTGGATCAGGAAATGAAAGCTAGTCAATGGTGACAATCCTGCCTTCACGTGGGAAACAAATAACATGAAAGAGTGTTGAAACAATAGCTCCCATGCCATAAACATAGTCACGCCCAAGAAGTAAATTGTAATCTAAAGGGCTTGGGACTACCATCACATTCAGATAAACGATTTTCCCTCCCAAAGTAATAGGTAGCTTAGGAAGGACACCTAACGGTTAACTGGTTCCTCTGTTAAAGCCCAACAGATTTTGTGTAATAGGGACAAGCGGTGGCAAACTGAGTGCTTGCCAAGAAGTTGAGGAAAGGATACTCACTGATGCACCTTCATCTATAATAGTGCTAGATACAACCATTTTACAAACTTGTTCTATGATATGTAAAGGCACATAAGAAGGAAGGCGGGATCCTGATAGTTGATTCCAATCAAAGGAAATTACTAGACTACTTGGAGGGGGTACCATAGAAATGGGAGAATTAACCCCTTGAGTTACGAGAACTGGAGGATTTTCCTCCTGTCTTGATGGAATAGGTGGATTGCCCCCAAGCTCATTTGAATTTGTGGAAACAAAAGGAACTTGAGTGGTATGATTTTCACTCTCTTCGAGAAAGGTACGATTAGCTGAAGGTGAAATTGGGTCAACTGTTACCTTGACCTGTTGATTTTGGTCAGGTATAGAGTCTCCTTCGATTTTTAATGAGCCTGAAAGGACAAGTGCTCAGATGGACCTTTTCTTTTAGAGAGTCAAAAAGGAACGAAAGTGACTACTCTAGAGAATCTAGACAAAGGTATTACCAAACCAATCACAAAAATGCGATATACACCTTGGTGATGAATTAAGGAGAAATTACCAAGGACTTATGTATGGCAGTCAATCTTCTCGAATGTTGTGTTCAGTGCATTGCGATCAATAAGGAAACAGAATTGGTTTCCTATGGATAAAGGATTTAAGCCTATTGTGGTCTGCCAATATATACGCAATGGTACGGGGAGCACAAGTTCGTGCTAGCGCTTGTCATACAAGGAGGAGGAATCACCCAACCTTCAATGAAAATGATATCCATTGGTTTTTAACGATGTTGGAACACGTCACTAGCCTAGACCTCTAGATATGTTGCGTTAAGTTCCAAAGTGTTGTTAAGTTCATTGAAATTCATTTTAAAGTTGATCTTGCTTATATTTTTCCTTTCAATGGTTCACCGCGTAATGATGATCTAAAATTCCTAAGATACAATCTACAATGATAAACAATCTTTGTTTATTTGAGCAATGAAAATCCTAGCTACTAGGGAAAGAAGATAACATTTATTTTAAGCAAAGAGCAAAGAGCACACGCTAGTGCATTTCCCTAAATCATCTTTTCACACACAAATTATAAAATGCTAAATGCAAATGCATGTATTTTTTTTCTCTTTCCTTAATGTGAAAGATGCAAAAAGGAAAACTAAAAGCTACAAAGATCTGAAATATTTCACCCAAAATGACATTTTCGACAATTTCTTCTTCAAAAAGAGAAAGGAAGACTCAAAACGACACTTTCAATTTTGAATAAAAATGCTTTCGACACTTTGAATGTAAGAAAATCAAACCAAATGCATCAAGAAAAGTTTAAACGATTATCAAGGGAAGGAAGGATTTACGACACTTCTCTTTTTCGACAAAAAATGACAATTACGACACTTTTTTTAATCAAAGTGACAAATCGATTAAAACAAATTTTTGAAAAAGGATTGTAAATGAGGAACAAATAAACAAAAAAATTCACTAATCATAATGTAATTGAGGTTGATCTAAGTGATGCAAGTAAGGTTCAATAAAGAAGCATTGTTCATTTGCAGCAAAAAAACCAAACATAACTAAAAACAGGTCAAAAACCCTCAATTTCTAAATGGAAAAAGAGTTCAGTCAATCATCAAACCTAGGCTTCACAGAAATTGAGATGCATTGTACTTTCTACTCTCAGGAAGTGCTATGCATACTGAGTCATAGTGGAAGATAGTGCGATGGTCCAGGGAGCGCTACTGAAATGGGTTTTGGCTCAAATAAGGAGTAGTTTTCAATTAATTAAGTTGGGTTTTGATGAGTAATGATAAACAAAGTATGATGGAATGCCTTGAGAGGTTACAAAGCTACCAAAAGGGCATCTAGATGTGCTTGCAAGCCAAATGTTTAATTCATAAACTAAACCACAGATTGATTGAAGCAACATTCATCTATTATGCAATGGGAGAGCAAGAGCAGTTCGAAGGCTACCTGGCTGACTTCAGACTCTGTCTATAGTTTATCAAATTGAACATAAAACAAACAATAACAACAAACAAACATCTAGTCATTCCCCAATGGAGTCGACAATTTGTTTATGGGAAAACTAATATTCCTAAAGAATGCTAACCCTCTAGGTTTGGCAGCTACCTTAGAAACAATAGTTTAAAGCAATTTAATGATTTTTCCTATGTGTAACAGATAAGAGAAAGATAATGGAACCAACCTAGAACTTCCGCTTAATCCCTTGCTTACTCTCTCTCTCCTTTGGTAGATCATGCAACTCCTCCCCATACTTAACACGCTTGGAGAGTACCTACACAAGTATAGCAACAAAGAATCGTCAAAGCATCGTGATCTATTACAACATAAACATTATAGAATCAGATATATAATGAACAAATGATAGCATCCACAAAAGATAACATTCACAATTGCACAATCATATGGGAGAAAACTTGCAGAGATTTATTAATAGAAAGGGGAATTACAACCCAGTTGTCTAATCCAGCGGCATCCTCCCAGTTTCAATCCTTCTTCACCTCATGAAATAGCAAGATCACTCCAACAAGAATACAATGCTCTCTCCTCAATGACAAACTATCAGCACTTACTTGCAATTCACAACATTTCAGACTTCTGATCTCTTGGATTGGAGATCCATTTATAGATGTTTGCAAGGGTGTGAGTCATCCATGGGGTTTGATTAGTGTCATTCCACTTGTTACAATTGGTTCCACAAGAGAAGGGATTGTAGATGGTTTCCTAGTTCCCTTGTTCATCCTTGGGCCAATTCAGAGAGGCAAGTGGCACAGGAGAAGTTTCTAGAAGATTCCATGAGCAACCAACTAACAAACTATCTCGGAAATTTTTCCATCCTCTCCCATCGCACCCTATAGAAGGCCTAAATAGTATGAATTACACCCTGGTAATGTACCACTTAGTATGCATCGCACTTTGCCAGTGGAGCAGTTAGTATGGTTCAATTTAAACAATTTCTGGATGGTTTCTCAGATGGAACTTTTGGGGAATGATGTATTCATATGACTATGTTCCTTTAGGGTATGAAACAACTATTTTAGGGGTTAATTAGCCCTAATACATTGACATATAAGTTTGGGGTTGATGTGCCCAAATATGTCTATAACACACTCACCTAGGGGTTTTTCAAAATGGCCATTCCTGCATTCCTGGCCAACCAATTTGCCCCACTTAATTGTTCCTCTATTGTTGGTTATCCCAGTCATGTCCCCTTGTTTCATGAATAGAATACCTATGTGCCTAAATTTAGCGGAAACAAAAACAAATGGTTGGACTAGCACCTTAAGGATTTTCATGAATGCATGGAATAACGGGGTTTCATTTTTGAAGATGCGTGAATGACACTGTTCACGTACTCTTTAGAAGACAATTTTAGAATTTGGTACAAAACAATACCTCATGGCAGCATATGTTCATTAAAATGTTTTCATATGGAATTCCATCATTATTACAAAAGATTATATCCACCGAATGCTATGTTTGAAGATAGTTGCACACATTTTAATGTTAAAAATATCCCTAAGGGTAATGACCATGCTGAAGATGTTTGTGGAGATCCACTCCAAGAAAACATCTACTTGGATCAAGAAGCATCACCCAATGAGAAAGAAAGAAAAGAAGGAAACATCATCAAACTGCAAATAAACCGTCAGAGGTCTCATTCGGTTGAATTTGATTTTTCTCCTTCCTATAATGTATATGACTCTGATGGAGAGTTAAGTGATGTAGAGCCACAATAATCCTAGTCATGGGAAGGCCGCAAGAAGAGGAGGCCCATCAGGAGGTCAAAAAAGAGGCTCCAGTTTATAATGCACATCCTTCACTTGGAGATAATATCAAGAACCCCCTCTAATTTATGATTCATATTATTCGGAGGAGGATGAGATGATTACGGATGTTCAAAGGAAGTGGTTTACCAGCAAGTGAGGAGAAGGCTTCCATAAACCAATTTTTGTTGGAAAATCTAAAGCTGAGGACTCGAACAATATTTGCGACTGCCCTGACCAAGAAGATATTGGTTAGCAGACTTTTCATAATAAAAAAAGGTAGCTACACATATTTCTTTTTAGTTCTATGACCTTGTGCTGAGTACATGACGAAATTCTTAAGTCAGCAACATAGGTTGTTACTAGAGCATGTATCAGGTTTTTCGGTTGAATATTTTTCATGGTGCATGCTTGTTTCGATTTTTAAATTTTAGCAGCATGGAGGCATTAGGTCCAACACCCAAACGTTGGCTTGGCTCCATTGGAGAGTTGAACTCACTTAGGTGAATTTAGCCCTATACATAAGTAGGAGTTGTACATAAATAAGCTCACTAGCTGAGCATTTACTTTCAAGTTGGTAGAATTTATTTTTTTGCATTTCAATTTGATGAGGAAAGGACTCCTTGCAAACAAGGTTCGATGGAGATTTTTTGGTTATATAGCTTCATTATATTTTTTGACTCCATGCCAAATGGTGAAGGCTACTGATCTGTAGGTTCTCAGCACCTTTCCAGCAAGGCACTATCCCCAGTTGGAGTTAATGTTGTAAACCTATGAAAAGAGAGTTTTAGTTGTACAGAGAGGGAAAAAGAACAAAGTGTTTGTTGTGCTTTGCAAATTGGAGATTAAAGGAGGAAGAACAGGTCCAATTTAAATTGTTTTGGTGAAATTTCCATATTCTCTTAAAATGTTTCTTTCATAAACCCCATTCTTTCCTTTGTTTTTTAAACTCTAGCAGGAGTGACCCATTTTTAGCTCTAGCCAAAATCCCTTTGTATTTCCAACTCTAGTTGTGCTTCCCCATTCCCCTTTGAAATATCTTAAAAGAATTCATAAAACATACCGCAAGCCTTTTAAAAGGTTGGGACCTGCAAAACTTCATCGCTATCACCCCATTTTCCTTTGCAATACATATCCTCTCATCTCCCTTTTCAATTTTTGATTGTGATATCACATATTGCAATGTTTCTTGCCTACTACAATAAAGTTCTTCCCCTACTGATTGTGATGCCGCAAATTCTCCACTGATATCGCATATCACATATTCCCCACCAATTGTCGTATCTAAGTGACTTTTCCGTTTGTTGATTTCGATAAGGTACTCCCCGTCGATCACGATATTTCCACCTTCCTGCCAATCACGATAAGGTCCTCTCTGCAGATCTCGATAAATCCTCACCTTGTCAATTACAATATCGCAATCATAGATCAAGCAAAACATAACTCCCTCCTCCACTAAACTCCCTTCTAACTTGTGATTGCGATGGACCGAAAAGGTTATGCATTATGGTTTTGAGAAATTTTAGGTCTGACATATTGGGAAATCACCATAAAATCAACTTTAAAGCCCCTTTTCAATTTCCTATGGTGATGTATGAGTCTTGGTTCCCAATGCGATATTTCATGTGTGTCATGATTTATTGAAGTTTCGCGTCTGGACAATCGGTAAGCACTATGGAATATGGTAAAAAGTCCCTCTCATGTATTGTGATTGTGATACCAATAGACCCGGATGAACGACCCAGATCAATGAACATTAAAACGTCTACTTCTCTTTCGCTCAGTGGGACCATAAGCATATTTTTCAGCGTATATCCAGTAGCACAGTCATCAAATAGAATACAAAGTGAATTGGAGACATGGGAACTCAGGAGGACTTAATGCCTTAGTGTGGATCTCCACTTGGTTATAAATGAAAAGGACTTCCCAAATAAACTTTGTTGTTTCTCTGTGACAAGAAAATACAATTGATCGCTACTAACTCCGGAGAGTGGAGAAGCCGAGTAGTTAAGGCGAAAGTGACAAGAACTAGCCGAACAATAGGAAAGGCACATCATGGCAGAGATGCAGCCTGACCAGAGGCCATAACAGGAACGACCGGGAGACATTTTCCTCACTATCAGCCAATTTTCCTTATATTTTTTTGTATTTCTTGTATTTTGAAGGAAGGAATCAAATCCTGATTGTAATCATTTTGGGAAGAAGAGTTATCACGGGCCTAGAGAGCTAGTCAATCTGAAAGCTGGCCCTGGGATAACATATTTGTAAATGTGATTCAAAGCCCCCCTTGTTTTTATAAATAATGGGGCAAAACACTTAACAATGGCTCCAGAACTTTGCACCCGCAGTGGTCCAAATTCTTGGGTTCCATTATTGTTCTAATTACTGAATGTAATGGACTGGTTATTTGGACCCTTCAAGTATTAATGAAACTCCTTGGTGATTCCAAGCAGATTAATGCGCATTGTGTTTTCCCTTCTGTAAATCCCATTCCATATATGTTTTTCTTTCTCTCAAGTAGTGTAATGAAGTTGCATGTTCCCCCTTGTTCATGATTGTATATTTGTTACCAAGTAGCAAAAGTACTTGTGTTAGCTACAGATTTACTTAAGTACCTCTAATGTGCACATATTTTCTCACGCTTTTGGATACAAATGTTCCCATGAGTATAGGGCCTGAAACCCTGACTAGCGCTCCACTCCTGCTACTCTTTCATCTCCTCCCTCTTCCATATTTCTGATAGAATATTGTGGCTTATAATTCTACATTGCAATGAGCCCCATGCATCGATTTCCCTCCTCTATTTCCTCCTTCTCACTTTATTGCAACGTTAATATTAAGGTGCCTCTTGTTGCATGTTGGCCACCAGAACCAAACATTTCCCTCTGAGGTTGGCCCGATTTACCCCTTGAACATTTGAACCCACGTATCGGCTTGAGTTTACCTTCCTAAAGGCTTATTGAACCAAGCCCCCGTTATCCCCTTTTTCCAACTACGTGACAATTTGAGTGTAACAAAAATCCCCTCTTGAAAATCTTCCATGCAATCCTCTATCTAATATTTCCTAGGCACTGCTCTACAATCAACCCAGAGGATGTCTCTAGGAAGCTTTCTATGGCTCCCGAACCACTTGTGCTATGGGTGCCACTAGAAAAATCTACAACACATAGTAAAACAAGGTCAACCTTTATGGTCAATGTTTAAATAATTGACCATTATCAAACTTGCTCAACCCTATGTTTTCCATATTTAACAATAGTCAATCTTGTTGACTCAAAGTTGTCCTTAGTGAACATTACTTGACCATATTAAATTATAGTCAACCATCGTTGACCAAAGTCAAACATTGTCAACCTTAGTCAACTAAGGTCATCCCAAGTCAGTCATAATCAATATTTTAAAATGTTAATTAATAAGAATATTAATATTAATAGAGTTGACTAATAATAATAATAGTAATAGTAATAATATTAATATTAAGGTTGAAATTATTATTATTATTATATTATGATTGAATATAATATTAATAGTTCACCAAACTTGTCAACCTTGTAACATTAATAATAATAAAGTTGATTAGTAATAATAATAATATTATTAAGGTTGATTATATTAACCATATTCAATTAGAGTCAACCATAGTTGTATAAGGTCAAATATTGTCATCCATAGTCAACCTTATGTTTACCATATTCAACATAGTCAACCTTGTTTATTCATAGTCATCTTTAGTCAATGTAACTCAACCATATTCAATTATAGCCAATCGTGGCTGACAAATGTCAAGCAAGGTCAACCTTTCATGGCCATAGTCATGATTTAAAAATGTTTGATAATAATAATATTAATATTAATTAAGTGGAGTGTAAATAATATTAATAATAACAATAATATTAATGATAATCATCTACTATTAATAGTATTAAATAATAATCATTTTCTCCCCATGCATGTCAACCATCAACTAGCACAACTAAAATGGTTAATAACAATAATACTATAAATTGCATTGAGAGGTGAAAAGGAATTCCGAAAGGACGAGTCGGATTGTGGAAAGAAACTATCTCCTTGTGCTACATGTGAGGGTGCATAATGAATGTCACGTTATGGGGTGCACAATGCCACATTGAAGGGGAAAAACTTTCTAACCTCCAAACCTCAGGAATCAATCCAGTCCTTGTAATTAAAAGAGGTCGTGTAAATGGATACGATCTCTACTTCAGTCTTACTTTCTATAGCATCCACGGATTTTATAGATGATAGCCCATCTAACAAAATGCCATGGATTTTGGGAATCGACAGGTGGTTTTCCATCTATATGTTGTGAGACCAAGTTATGAATCAAATAAATAAACAAGGATAACGATCTTTTTGTCCCTTTAAAGATAGAATAAAGTTTGATAGTCAATTTGACTATTGTGACAACTCTCTCGACCAAGTTATCTCTTAATGACCCTGATTTGATTCCTTCCCCAAAATTGGAGTCAGACTTGAGTCAACTCAGGCCTGGAGGAGTTTGGTAAAGAGGCAATTAAAAGACCGGGATAGTTCCAGTGGGAGAAATACCTCAACTCCAACCCAAAACAAAGGGGAGCTAGACTTATAACCTAAAATACATACTTTCAAGTTTCACCCATTTTACCATAACAAAGAACCAATGTTATTAGGAGAATAGTGGCTCACCTATTCAAATTGGTTTTGCCGATGTTTTTTTCCATTTGGGATATCTAAACAAAATTTTTGCGATGAGAATACGATACGGTTTAAAAGTTTGAGAAATAAATAGTAAGAACCAGATCTGAGTTGAGAAATACGATAACGAAAAGTTGTCGTGGAAAGGTGATCCATCACCGCGGGCCTCTTGGTTTAAAGTGTCGTACAAGTTATCTCTCCACATAGTAGAATCGGTTTCACAATAAGGAAAAATAAGGGAATCCTCGTTTGACCCAAACAATACTCCTTATGAAATCAGGTATCCCGTGGGAGTCGCTCACCAAATGGTGATAGCCTAGATATCATAGGTGAATAGAAAAAAGAACTAGATGACATGAATGTGCATTTCATGGTTATTAATTTGAAGATGCAAGATTACATGTCATCCATAGTTCAACTCCGAGTTGAGAATCTCTC